>DF241316.1:66233-82566 GCA_000507305.1 Breviolum minutum Mf 1.05b.01 | reverse complement strand
CACAGTTGAGGCAGGGACGGAGTTTCACAGGATTCAATACGCGGAGGGCGAAGGACGGAGAGATCAGAGAGACGTAGAAAAGGGGAGTTGAAAAGAACATAGGAGGCATCATTGTTATAGGAAAAGGGGGCAGCTAGTCGAAGAGCACCATCTAATGCCTCAGCGCTATGGGAACCTTGTTGAAATGTGAGCGTGGAAGAGAATCGGCGAGCAGAGCTGGAGGTGACTGGCGGTGGCACCTGAAAGCGTAACGTCCAACTAAGTTTTCCATGGTAGAAACTTTCATCCGTGATAGCAAGAAGGAATAGATTCAGGTCGGATAAAACCTGCAGCTGCAGTCTGTCGAGCATTGTCCATGATGATGTCTTTGTTACAGGGAAAGACAAGAGGGAGGTCAAAGTGAAATAGTCGAGATGCTGTGAGGACAGAAGATGAGTGGAGTGGGAAGAGATGACTGGGCGGAATTGTAGGAGATTCCCCTTCAGGGACTTTAAGTTGGCGAGAATGAAAGCATCGAGAGCAGGTAGCACAAAAATAGTGAGGAGCGTGGATGAGATAGGTTCATTATGCGAGCGTTAACCCTCTGCCGTGGTACCAGCCTCTGCGAGAGAAGAAGTAGCACGCGTACAGACGTAATTAAGGTGAGCATGCCAAAAGCAAGAAGATGTGAGTAAACCTGGGAGTGGTGGAGGAGTGTAGGCGGCATAGTGCAAGTCCATATTAGCTTCTAAGCTTCTGATAAAAGTTTAAGCCACAATAGTGTGCGCTGGAACATCCACGGAGAGAGGACCACAACGACCAGAGAGCAGGTGTGCAACCAGGTGGCGTTCCACAGAGAGATAAGGACGAAGGTTGATGGTGATAGAAGGCCAGGAATAGATGAGAGCAAGCTAAGAGAGAGCGATGTAAAGTTCCTCATCGATTATGAAGGAAGGATTATCAATAACGTGGAGGAGACGTTCAAAGCCGGTTCCAAGTTCGAAAGAGTAAATAATTTCACTTTCAATGGTTGGAGCGGTCATCTCGGTGTCATCATCGGCTAGTTGGTTGGGAAGAGACCGAGAGAAAGTAGATTGCAAACGAACATCGACAGTGATAGAGGACGACTTCGGCAATACTATGAGTGGGAGGAACATATTTGGGACGAGAGGAATGGAGAGCGCTCGTAGTGCCGACGTAGATCAATTTTGTTGAACACCAAAGGGAGTAAAAGTGAAGTGACAAAGTATTGCGTAGAAAGAGAGACCGTGTCGGTACCATAGCAATTATCCGAAGAGTGGACAACCATCAGCATTTTATGAACATCGAGGACAGGCGTCAGTGTTACCACGGAGAGAGCTCTTTCGGAATAGAAGAAGTATCAGGGGTGGGGAACGGAAGGACTCTACCGTAGAAGAGGTGCAACTTGATGATTTACGTTTAGGTTTGATACCATCGCGGAAGATGACCTGTTTGGCTTGTGAAAAACAAAAGTAGATGGCATATGGAAGTGCGTTGTTAGGTGAAAGGAGTGCAAGAGCAGAGGAAGAGGAGTCGAAGGGGTGCATTGGACTACCTATGGGGAGGAACGGTAGTAGAGGAGAGACGAATGACAAGTTGGACAGATGGGGATCTCAGATCAAAACGCATCCTGCGTCTGCGATTGTCGAAGGCCACGAGCGCGGCAATGAGATTTTCGTTGAGAGGTATATGAACTCCATACGACTGTGAGAACGCGATTTCTAACGATTTCTTGGGTGTTGGTATCAAAGTGGCTAGGTGCACTCTTGCCTGCGTAAGTGGGAAGAACAGCAACTTTGATTCATCCTTCAGGAGGTTTAGAAAGATCGTCAGCTGTCGCCAGGAGAGAGACTAGGTTGGCCACGGCTGCGTGTGTATTATCTGGGTAGAAAGGAGATTTAGCAAGTTGAGAGGGGTAACTTGAAGTATATGGTCATCTTTTGGCGGCAGAGTAGAAGCGGAAGGTTTGCGGGTTTTAGAATTCAAAATCTAAGGTTGTTTCGAAGTGGTGGAGGGAGAAGGTGGGAGTAGAGCAATAAAGTGAGAGGCAACAGTCTCAAGATGTCCATTAAGAAGCAAGATGGCGAATTTTTGGCTTAAAGGTATCAAGAACTTGCGGATTTTGTTGAACGGCAATATGCTCAGCGCAGAAGGGTGGGAGAGTAAGTGGGAGAAAGCATTTCTTGGAGGTCGAGCTGGTAGAACGGCGTGCTGCGCGCTCTGGTGCATGACACGTCAATTGGTGACCTGATGATACGTCAAGATCGTGCTTCCAACTGGTTGCACTCTCATTGGTCACCTCTTCTGGTGGCCTACTGTGCTTGAAGAGGGTTGTATTGCGCTGTCTGACAATCATTCATTCCTGGAAGCTAGAGTGCTTGGATAGCTCCTGTTTAAGCACTTCTGCTTTTGTTGGGATGTGCTTGTGGGCGCCACTAGATTGGCACGCAAGGCTTCTCAATTTACCTTGCTAGTGCTTTTACTCTGTCTGACATTCATTCACTTGCCGTGGAAGGAGGCAAGTAATATTCAATTATAGAACTAGCTCTTCCAGAGTCAGTGGGGTTTTCACTGATGTCATTGACATGAGTTGAGGCAAGCATGGCTTCCATGATTTCCTTGGTATTGGTCATGATTTCCAGAAACATTTCTGCTTGGGTTACAATTTATGTACATCCTGGCAATGCTGGGGCACCTGATCCGAATGAATGGAAGCATGGTATCCTATTAGCTGCTGAAGAAGTCGTGAGAGCCGGGGTATTGAGCTATGCGCCAGGTAGTGAGAGCGAACACGTTTCACTTGTTTCACCTTTCATAGATTGGTCATGTTTTGTTGGTTTGTGCTTGTCTGTTGGGGGGGGCTTTGTTTGCTTCTGTGTGGTTCTTTTTGACTCGCTGACCAATCTGTGCGATCGTGTTATCAACCGATGACTAGTTTAGCATAACTTCATGACTGCCACAGTTGTTACAACGAGCGCAGCATAGTCCAAAAAAAAGATGTTGATGTTGATGTTGATGTTGATGTTGATGCCTGTTGTGGCTCCTGTTGTTGGCTCCTGTTGTTGGCTGTTGTGGTTGTTGTTGTTGTTGTTGTTGTTGTTGTTGTTGTGTTGTTGTTGTTGTTGTTGTTGTTGTGTTGTTGTGTTGTTGTTGTTGTTGATGTTGATGTTGATGTTGTTGCCTGTTGTGGCTCCTGTTGTTGGCTCTTGTTGTTGGCTCTTGTTGTTGGCTCTTGTTGTTGGCTCTTGTTGTTGGCTCTTGTTGTTGGCTCTTGTTGTTGTTGTTGTTGTTGTTGTTGTTGTTGTTGTTGTGGTCGTCGTCGTGTTGGTTTTCTTCTGTACTTTGTGAACTTTGTGATTGTTCTTGTTGTGTTGGTTGTTGCTGTTTTTTCTTGTTGTTTTTGTTGGTGTTGGTGTTGTTAATGTTCTGTTTTATATTTGGAAGTGGGCTGCAATGGAACGCATTGTCACCAATTGTAGTTTGAAAAGAACATTGAAAATTTTTATTTCTGTTTGTTCATGAAACGTTTTGCCCACCAGCAAAAAGGGCGCCAACAAAAATACAGCAAACAAAATCCAGTTTGAAGTCGTACGTTAATTTCTTTTGAACTATATAAAACAGATTTGTTCAACTTGAGACGTGTGCCAGAACTTGATGCAATCTTGGCTTGGCCACGATTGGTGCTATCTGTTGTGGTTCGAGTTTATTTCCTTGTTTCACAGTCATGAAGAAGCAACTGCCTAATTTTTTTGGATTTGCAACAAGGTTTGATGTTTTGTTCCATTGCATGAATGTGACATCAGAATTTAGTTTGTTGTAGAAAACACACGGGAATTTCCACCAAAGTGCCCACGCTAGCATGGCTTCCATTTGACATTTTGGATTTGGGCCGAATTCTTGGCATGGAGGACATAATAAAGTTTGCTCAAAGGATCATGTTTTTTGTGAACTGGACAGTTTTTGAACGGTTTATCCGCTCCGATCCCGGAATTTGAAATTGCTAGTCCTTGCGGCAGGAATTGGAAGAGAAGGTTGAGCAGATCTTAACACAGGTTGGTACGGAACAGCCATTGCCAAGTGCCCGGGAACCTGGACGAAAGGTAAGTGGTGTTAGATGGAAGGGTAGGCCCAATGATTGATGTGGTTTTGGAAACAGTTTTCCCCGAGTCATTGGCCTTTTCATGATCGTCCAGTTGTTTTTGACTTGAATCAGTTTTTAGTTTTACCTATTTTCCGAGGGTATAGTTGGAAATTTTGAATGCGATGTAGATTTTTAGATTTTGTGTGCCAGTCCTTTAGTAAGTTCAGTTTCCTGTAGACATATGTCCCTGCCCGAACCATTCATGCGATTCTGTTCATTTTGCGAGGCTGGTGTTTTGCAAACAGGGAGGTCTCGCGTTTTAGGCCATGAAATTCATGGTCAGGATGAACCAACCTGTAGAATCATCGATTTTGAGGTTTGGATGACAACAACAACCACGGTGGTCCTGCAAATTCCAATGGTTTCCAGTTTTCTGAGGCCAAGGGTTCCCGTTATGAAGAGATCCGCTCGGTGCTGGCGAAGTTAAGAGATGGATCGGAACTGCAGGTGGGGTCTGGAGGACGCTGTTGGGCTGTTGGGCTGTTGGGGTTGGTGGTGTTTTTTGCATTTTTTTTTCCGGGGGGGATGAGTTGATCGCATTGGTATGGCCATAGTGAAAACAAGAGGAATTCCCCCAAGATTTTAAATGCGTGATATTTCATTGGCACAAAGACACCAAGAGGCAAGTAACATTTTGGACATCAAAAAGTGACAGCAAAGGGACAAGGACTAGGGCAACAAACACACAAGGGTCAAAATATCCTATCTCATGCAACAGCAAGGAGACAAGAAATGAGAGAGATGGGGGGGACAACCTTTAACCGTAAACTGTGAGGGAGAAATCTAAAGCTTAAGGCCTGAAGGTTTTGAGCCACCTTGGGACCCTGGGAACAGCCATCGTTACATTGGCTGTTTGTAGGAATTCCAGTCAGCCATGTTCATAGCCGAGGTTTAGACACTTGAGTTTGTGATTCACCCATTTTCCAAATTTCCCAAGGTTTTAAATGAAACCTGGCTATGCCTTTGATTCGCTCAAGAATCAAGGCCATGGCCATGGCAACCAATTCCCCGATTCCCACGATCCGAGTGACTCACCAGGCCGAGCTGACCGCTGACATGGTCCTGGGCATCGGCATCTTGGTAACAACAAACTTCGGAGCGATTTTTGGAGCGAAAAAAATCATGTTTCCAATGGTTAGGAATCTTGGTTTTGTTGCTATAAGACATTCGTTTTTGTAAAAAGGCTTAATTACAAAAGGTGTGGTTGATTTGGTTGAGAGAAAACTTTTTGCCAGACAACCTGAGCAAATGAAATAGTGTCGGATGACAAAAACTACATTTTTGCACAATAGTAACACTGCCACTTGGGGAAGAGCAGTTTCCCTTGATCATCCTTTTTCCAGGGGCTATCTGATTTTTTCGCTTGGATTGTATCTCAACAAGGTGAAGATGACAAGGAGAAGATGGCGGAGCAGTTGAGACTGCAAGGCATTTTCCAAACGATTGGGGATTTTCCAGAAACGACCGGTCCGACACGAGGTTTCCAATGCCACCTGGAAAAGGCAAAGGTTGAACAAGAGTCACCCTAAGGGCTGCAAAAAAAGTAGAGATCAGAATTGCGATTTCAAAAAAACATGGATTTTTGGAGCGAGCGAGATGTAATGTTTCAATGAATTAGGCTGAGATGATTATTGCTGGAGCCCCTGGAGGCTATTTTTTGGTAGCCAGACCAGAGTAAAAATCCATAATAAATCTGCAAATGTTGGGATTTTCCAGTCTTTATCTTCGCTTCCATTGCCAAGAACCATTAGCAAATTCGTGGGACTTTTTCCAATGCCAGGCCTGGAAGTGGATGGCATTGAAGTTCCAAGGCCTAAAAACCGTGGGCCGGTTTAGAGTTGGCATCTGAACTTGCCACGCATTTTTGCTGTTGGAAGAAAATCAGCAAACTCACCAGTTGAGGGAACGGTAGTTTATCCCAATCATTTACAGGGTTTTACACATCCCAGGTGGTTGTTTGGGATTTCTTCTCAACATTTTGAGCCTTTGAAGGTTTTTCTTTCATCTCAGGCCGCCGCAGGCAAGTCAAGTACTTCAGTGGAGCGAATCCTTCGCAAAGGTGGGGGGGATCATCCTGGACGTGACAAATTCAGCCTTTTTCTGGGGTACCATTCGAGTTACTGACCACTTAAGCACTACAGCCACAGATAAGGACCAAATATATTGCTATACAACACTGTGAAGGATCCGCAACAAGTAAGATGGATTTTCGGTAAGAAAAAAGCACTTCTTTTTGCAGGGGGATGGCTCAAAATTATGGCCTTTCAACTTCACATGGACATGCATTCACTTTAGTAACAGTAATCCAGTAGGTCTGAAGGCACCAGAAGCACACACACACACAAAAATGTGGACCCCCTTTCCCTTTTCCTTGGACATGATGCACAAAGTCACAATATTGATAGAAGCTGAGAAGCTGAAGCACTATGATTGGCCCCCCACTATTGAGGACTTCTATGTATATGATGATATACCCATAATATTGATACTAATACATGTATTATGTATCTCAACAGGATCAATTTGGCTTTTTGGTCCCAGGCCTTTGCCAAAGCCTGGGGTCTTCGTGTGAATCTCATCGACTTTTGCGAGATGGTCCTACAACCTCAGTGTTGTTTTGGAAATGAGTTTGACGTGTTTCTTTTACAAGAAATATCACCTTTTATTCAGGGAAATCCACTTGAGTTTTTAAGAAATTCCTGTCAATTGTTGTTTCCATAGACTCTTTCTAAGGAATTTCGAACATAAAACATGTACAAGTCACAGGCATGCTTCGCTACATGTGTGTTTTATTACAGCAACTGGCTACTGCTGTGTTCGAAACTCCTATCCTTTCCCCTTTTGCAAGGGACGTTCAATCACCATTGGTAGGTGCTTTCGGTGTGGCGTGTCGGTACATCCCTTCATTTCCTAGTTTCTTTACACTTCGAAAGTTTCCAGAAGATGGTTGATATGTAGAACCTCAATCCCCGGAAAATCATAGGCCTTTTAGCGTTTTTTTCCTGTTGTTTTGGGCCCGTTTGAGGGAAAACCCAACAAATGCCAAGGTCTGCAAGTGTGGTGAGCGGCTGATTGGACTGCGCCGATACGACCTGGCGTATCAAGAGGCGGGGCTTGGGGTTTGGAGAGTCTAAAACGGAGTGAAAAGGAAGAAAACTGGAAATGATGGATTTTTTTCATTGATAACTTGATAAGTTGAAAAAATCCAGGGCCCCTTTTTTTTTGAGACTTGGTAAATGAGAAGTGGAATCAAAAAAAATGTGCAGGTGTTTTACCGCTACTGTGACCGAGCCACCCAGATGCGCCTTGAAGTGGAGAGGTCACGGGGGATCCATGGAGAAATCTGGGAAAAACTGGTGATCCAAACGCATCTCTTGTATGTGGTATTTACATGATTTGACATGTATTTAGAGGGAAAGATGGTGGTGTTCTTAGTGGCCATGTGAGCAATGTGAAGCAAATGGCCAGTTCGTAGTTGAGGTTCAGCAACAGCAACAGCTGCAATAGCTAAAGCAGCAACAACAGCAACAACAGCAACAGCAACAATAGCAGTTCCCATTTCCATATTTGCGCTCAGGGTGGGCCCGGAGATATCCTTTGGAGGGCAGGTTTCGAACCCCCCCCCTCTCTGACCTTGAAACCATCAATATTTTGTGATACAAGTCCCCGTTCCCATTCACCTTTTTCAAATTTGTTCAACCTCTTTCAATAACATGAATTCTCGTTAAACTGAGGGTCCTTGGCCTTGGTACACGCCTTTAGGTTAATGCTGGGACATACCAACAAAAGCAACAACAATAACAAGAACAACACCAGCGACAGCAACCAGGACAGCAGCAACACCCCCCATCTTCTCAAGTAATTGTCTACTCTAATTTTCACCCAGATTTATTCTGCCCCAAAAAAACCCATGATCCTCTTTTGTTTTGTTTTTTTGGCCCCTTTTTCTTGGAAAAACAATTTTTGTATCTTCTCCAATCGATGAAAAAAACACCCGACAGCCGAAAGGAAAGACTTTGGTGAGACTCCTACCCGAAAGGTCTCAGTCCGGTGGACCCAACATGTTGGAAGCATCCGTGAAAACGGATGGCCTGGTTGGAGTCGACCTAGTCACTATGCGTTTTCTATAAGAAAAGCTGAATGAAAATGATGTAAGGTCCTGGCATTTAAAGGCTTAGTGGTTGAAGAGTTGGTTTCTTATGGAACCAAATTTTGGGGATCTTTTTCACGGTTGAAGATTTTTCACCTAAACATCTTGGCAAACCAAGCCAAAGATCATACTTAGAGGTCTAATATTGGTTTTCAGGCTTTGGCGGCTTGATTGAGGGCAACTTATCTCCGGTAGCCTGATTTTGTTGCCATGGCTTTGTACCCAAGAGATACTGCAGGTCTTACTGCGCTATTTCCTCAGCGCTTCGTATGCAATGTACCTGCAGACCATCCATCGTGATGATGCGGTTCATAGGCGCGACATGGTGGGATGTGGGAGGATACGTTTGACATGGTGCTATTTCATCCCATCCAAAAAAAGAGAGCTTATTGTTTGTTGGATTTTTCCATAGTTTCTGGATTATGACCCTTTTTGGTGACTTTCAGAATCATTTTGAAAAAGAAACATGATGATAAGTTTTATGATGGCGATGATGACCGATGATGATGATGATGATGATGATGATGATGATGATGATGATGAAGAAGAAGAAGAAGAAGANGAGTATATATATATATATATATATATAAAACCTTATAAATAATGGGGATTTCAACTACCGTTCCCTCAACTGGTTTTCTCGCTGGATTTCTGGTTGCCATCAACTGATACAGTTGGAATGGAGCCGAGGTCCGACACAGCTTGGAAGCTCAGCACTTGGCAGTTGAAATCGCTGGGAATTTTTCCGACCGTGGTTAACCTACCATACTCATGGCAGGTTGGGCAGATAAATCTTCAAAAATTACATTTTGGTTGAACAAAAACCGAGGTTTAGGAGGGGAATATCGCTTTTTTCTTCTCTAAGGTTTTGCCGAGCTCCCCAACCCCAACAACCCATCCCAACCGGGCCATATATCTGGGCAATACGTGTCGGGTTGACTTGCCTTGTAAGGTGGATCTGCTCCGAGATGTGTTGAAGGACATCCTCCAGGTGAGGAGAAAGATGTCCATTTTTTGGGGCATTTTTATGGAAGAAAAAAGGATGGGTAACAAAATCATCCCCAGAACTTTTGAAGCAAAAAAGCTTTGAAACAAAAAAACACCTATTGGGCTGAAGCTCTTCTCCTTTCTTTATGATGTCGTTTTTTTTTTAATGTTAAAGGAAGTTTCCAATGTTTCAAACGGTACTTTTCAAAAAATCCCTCCAAAATCATCCGTGGAAAAAAAGGCGAGTCCTGGAGTCACTCACCTTTCCTCAAATGCTCAGGTGGTGGAGATCTATTCCAACCAAACTGAGGCAAATGGGGCAAATTGCTGAAGGGAAAAACACCTGATTTTGTTTTGGCCTCTCCAAAAATGCCACTCTGAAAGAAAAAACAGGTGTCTTTTAACAAAAAACCTGGAGTTGTTGGTGTT
The DNA here is from genome assembly GCA_000507305.1 of Breviolum minutum Mf 1.05b.01. Lineage (NCBI taxonomy): Eukaryota > Dinophyceae > Suessiales > Symbiodiniaceae > Breviolum > Breviolum minutum. The sequence goes on along the minus strand of DF241316.1, from coordinate 72,859 downwards.
TTTTGAGTTTTGGAGTTTTTGTGATGTTTTTTTTTTGAAAAACATTTTCACCCAAAAAGGAAAGCGAGTTTGTTCATGTACAATTCTTCCACCTTTTGCTTTCCAGAGAGATCTTCGTGCTTGGCAGTCACTTTCATCGATACGCAGATATCGTCATTTCACCCTTGATTGAGTCTAGCATGTGGGGGGAGCTAAGATGTATCAGAAGCTGTTGGGGTATCAAGAATTTCCTAGGGGAGTGCCCAAAACCTCGTGGACAGACCCAGCATTTTTGTCTGGAGTTTTTCTCTTTTGGGTTCTCCTCCTTATTTTGTGGCCTGGGATTTTTTCAAGTTGGAACAAACCTCTCCTGATTATTGAGGCACTTAGAGAAGAGCTTTATTGGTGTCTTTACAACAGCAGTCTTTTGGGAGTCCGTTCGGGGCACCCAGAAAACCCTTCGAAACAGGGTTGGATATATAGATGGGCTTGAGTATGTTGTCAGGCTTTGATGTAGTGATGAGGTGACAATGTTGTGGGCCGACAGATTTTCGTGACATTTGATCAATTGAAGCATTTGTCAAACGTGGTTCTTATTCTTCTCCATCCAACCAAGGTCCAAGGTCTCCAAATTGTCATTCAGAATTGTTTGATGGACGAAAAACTGAGCAACTGACTTCTTGTCAATTTGACCTTGGTTCTGCTTGCAAGAACGAAAAAAACCCTTGGTAGTGACATTTGTTGCGGTCAAGAAGTCTTTGAGAATTCTTTTGGCGACACTTCTGATGCATGCGTTTCTGACATGGTGTTACAACTCAAGTCATTTGAAATAGGAGCCTAGAGGGAAAGTGTCCATTTTCAGGAGACAATGATATTGTCTTGTTCTTCTTGTTCTTCTTGTTCTTCTTGTTCTTCTTTTTCTTGTTGTTGTTGTTGTTGTTGTTGTTGTTGTTGTTGTTGTTGTTGTTGTTGTTGTTGTTGTTGTTGTTGTTGTTGTTGTTGTTGTTGTTGTTGTTGTGTGTGTGTGTGTGTGTGTGTGTGTGTGTGTGTGTGTGTGTGTGTGTGTGTGTGTGTGTGTGTGTGTGTGTGTGTGTGTGTGTGTGTGTGTGTGTGTGTGTGTGTGTGTGTGTGTGTGTGTGTGTGTGTGTGTGTGTGTGTGTGTGTGTGTGTGTGTGTGTGTGTGTGTGTGTGTGTGTGTGTGTGTGTGTGTGTGTGTGTGTGTGTGTGTGTGTGNTGTTGTTGGTGTTGTTGTTGGTGTTGTTGTTGTTGTTGCTGTTGTTGTTGTTGTTGTTCTTGTTGTTGTTTTTTTGTTGGTTGGTTGTTAGTTTGTTTCTTTGTTTGTTTTTTTGTTTCCTTCTTTTTGGTTTTGGTTGTTGTTGATTGTAAGTTGTTTGTTGGTGGTTGGTTAAAAAAACACGCTGGTTCAGAGGCATTTGCAGATGGCTCCGGCTACATGGCTTTCCCCAGCTGTGCGTCAGTACTCTGTGGTTGCTGCTTGGCTCACCAGTGTGGGAAGCCTGAAATGGTACTTGGCCATGTTTGCGAAACAAAGGCTGGTAGAACAAAATGCCAAGGAACATCACACCAGCCAGAATTCGTAGTATTATGGCTGGAGGTGATCTGATGAGTGAAATTGATTGTGGAAGTGCTGCTAATTGTTGAACTTCCCAAAAGGAATCTACTCAGCAAGGGACTACAGACACATCATAACAATGTGCCCGGTCCTGAACCTGCCACCCCACAGGGATGACCATGGTGGCACCGCCCATGGCCATGTCATGTCCATGGTGGGGTTCCACCACCTGGGGTAGGTGATCTCGGGAAGTTTCAACTGGCATTGGGAAGGTGAGCGCCACCAATTGGCATCCTACAAGCAACCTGTACCTACCGAAAAACTTGAGGGAAATCTCCATGAATCGGGGGGATTTTTGTTGTTCTCTGCCATTCATCTTTGGCAGTATTCATGTTATACCGAGAGAATTGATATAATCTAGAGTTGGAACAAAACCTGTGCTTATATGATGATTCTTGTCATATGCACATAAATACGTATGTATCTATACATATCTATAGAATCCATACATATATTCATATATATATATATTTACCTAAAGATATGCAGTTTGTTTCTTCAAAGATCCTCAACAATTGGTTTTGGGCCTCGTTGAAAAACCACCGAAAACGACGGTATCCTGAGGCTGGTTGAGTCCATGCATACCTGCCTGCCGATGCTTGCGGTACATATGATTCCCTTTCGTAGCCGGGTCATGTTGGTGTGGATGCCAAGGTGGTGATTTCAGGTGAGAGGGACGTTTAGCACCCAGGACACGGTGTTCAAATTTATGTACATTGAGAAAGTCATTTCTGGAAGATCTTGACTTATGAGGTCTTTTTCATTTAAGATTATTTTTCAGCGGCCATTGGTATTATGAAGGGTTGCTTAGTATTTATGTGCAAAAAAGGCCGTCGAAGAAGTGGGGCAATCCCATTTTAGTAGCAAATTATGTCACCTGTTTTGGGCAATTTTTCCCAATTCAGCAAGCAGTCGGATTGGGTGTGTAGAAAGGGTCGAAGCTGTACGGAGCTGTTATTTGGCACATTAGACAATGATTACGACCGGTGTTTTCAATCCCCCAAAGTGAAAACGGGATCAACAACAAAAAACCTGCGGGGTGGAAAAAAAATAAAAAATCTGATGATTTTTGGGCTCAACTGAGAATCATGGAGGGGTGGGACGATCTGGTGGGATGGTTTTTCCTTGGTAAACTAAGCAGATCACCGGCAGATCCTGAGACCCCCCCCCCCAACAAAGGAGCTGGCCTACTGTGCTGAAGCATCGAAGCAACTTGGAGAAGCGACTCGTTCCTTGGCATTCCAAAAGGTGAAGTTTTATTTTTTTTGAGACAAAAATTGGAAAGAAAATCCACCCCATATCCAAACTCCTTTTTGTTTGGGTTTCATTTATATACTGAAAACACCCAACTGTGCTTCCAAAAAATAGGATCTGGTAGTTTTTTTTGGGGGGAGTCTCTAAATTTGTGAGAAAAAATCTCCCGGTTTTTAGCAACTCCGAGGTGCGTGCGTTGTGGCACAAGAGCACATCGAGAAGGCCAAGAAACTAGAGACAATGCTGTCGGGGAACTCAAGGTGGTGGAATTCCAATATGATTGAAAGCATCTCTTGATGCTTCAATTTGTGAAGGGTCATTGGATTACCCCTTTTTCTGGGGAATCAATGCAAATATATGGTAATTTTTGAGGGATTTCCCGAAAACAACAATGCCGTGTTTGGGTTTTCTTTCATATCATGGGATGATCCTGAAGGCCACCAGTGCCAGCTGAAACCCTGAAGCTTTTCGAGGTGCAGATTTTTTTTCACCGTGGGGATCGGGGGCGGGAATTGTTGGGCTGATTTTTTGCTGAAGAAGTGAAGGGTGATTTTTTTTTTGTGCGTGTATGTATGGCTTTTCGTTTCTTTTTTTTGGAGTTTCGGATTTTTTTGTATGGGGGTAAAAGGTCACAATCGAATTTTTGAATTTTTGAAGAAGTCAGGGAAGAACTACAGTATCAGTATGTAATATTTGGCCAAACTCTCCTTTGATGTCATTGCAATGACCTTTATCAAATCGATGGTCCTGGGCAAACAGAGTGAACTGCTGGCCGGCTCCGCAGTTTTTCAGTGCAGGCGGCCGCATGGATGGATTCGTTGATAAAAATGAGTGCACCGAATGAAACCAGACATGCCAGGGTAGTAGGCTAGAAGTCATCCACCCAAAGCGCTCATGACATGGCTGTTTTCAGGCAACTTTTTATGTGTGAAGGAAGCTGATTCCCCACGGTTATGGCATCATGGGCTATTTATGCATTTATTTGCTGATAGCACCCCGTCGATTCCCAGGATGGCCACACCATAGCCATTCCCCCCTACCCCCTTGGTTCCCTTTCTGACGGTAGAACCTGTGATTTTCAAGTCTCATTTTAAACGTGCTGCGCTGTGTGATGGCAGTGGAAGCACTCTGAAAAAGCCTCTGCTTCTCGGGCAATTCATGATGTTGTCTGATCGACTTTCTCCTCTTCAAAAGGTTTTTTTGATTCACAACTTTCAGCCTATGAACATGATTTTGAAACAAGGATTTCCTAAAAAGTGATTGCTCTTATCTTGGTTATTCATATAATTACAATGTATGTGCAGATATGAACTCCATCTTTGACTTGGGAATCATCATCATCATCATCATCATCATCATCATCATCATCATCATCATCATCATCATCATCATCATCATCATCATCATCATCATCATGATCATCATCATCATCATCATCATCATCATCATCATCATCATCATCATCATCATCATCATCATCATCATCATCATCATCATCATCATCATCATCATCATCATCATCATCATCATCATCATCATCATCAGGTTTCATGTTCAACTTTTCTCATGTTTCGATACAGTATTAAACAACAACCCCGCCGATTCTAAGGATTGGCAAAGTTCCTTTTTGGAGGCTTCCACGGAACGATGTGGATGTGCTGTCTTGAAAGTTCAGCCAAAAGACGGCACGATGTTTTTTTTTTTGAAGCTAGGTTGAAGCCCCAGGGTCGGAACTTGGTGATTGAAAGCGGCTCGCATGAATGCATGAGAATCCTGGAAAAACCCTTCTTTTTGATGCTTTCTGAAGAGGGTTTTTGTTTGGGGAGGTGTTTTGGGAAAGCTTTGTAAGAGATAGGTGAGTGATTGTAGGTACTGGGTGTATGACAGGTTTCAACACTCATTCCATGACTCGGACCGTTACACTGGGATCCAAGCGGATGATTGGGGAGTAGGAGTAGGAGGAGAGGAGATTACCACTGCTATGCCTGTGGGCGGCTTATTTTCGAGCAGTTTTTTCATCTCCAGGTAGCAAAACAGTTCTAGGTGGTGGTCCGGAACAATTTTTCTTTGTATTACATCGGGGAGATGATCCAATTCGACAAGCAAAGCATATTGCGGTATCTTTAAACCAAGGAGGTATGGCAGTATGGTGGAATCAGTCTTTTGGAAGAACTCTTCAGCAGAAATGGTGATAAATGGTGCCAGGAAAAGTCATTATTTAAAATCCAGAGCTTTTCCTCAGCTGCACATAGACAGGGTTATAGGGTTATACAACCATTTCCCATATGGAGGGTTGTAGCCCTATACGCCTGTCTATGTGCAGCTAAATTATTGGTGTTATTTCAACTTTTTCTATCCAGATTTGTTTGTTGCCCTATTTTCTGTGAGTTTTTTTTTGGAGGTCTGATCGATGAGCGAAAATGATGCCAAACGTGAAAGTTGCTTGGAGACGTCATGGTGCAGGGCTACGTGCGTTTGGCGAAATCTCCACGTTACAGAAGGATCTTTCAGGTAGTGAAATGTGATGTGACACCGGGATAGTTGATGATTTTATCATTTTGACATTCTGGAACTTAGGCCAACAATTTTGTGACCTGCCGCCGCCCCCCCCAAATTTTCCCCCTCCCAGTTCCGGGAATAAAAGAATGGAAGCTGGATGCTAGTTTGTGCGATGATCTTGGTGCAAGGTCTCTGAAATAGATTTGCTTACCAAGATATGAGGGACCGTAGCCCTTTCAGCAGCTCGACCGCGTTTATACGGTTGGAACTTGTATTTTGGACTCCAAAAAATACTCCAATTACAAGCCACAATGAGGAAGATCCATTTTTCACACAAGTTTTCAGGGAGTGCCCCAGTGATCCATGCTCTCAAAACCTCAGGTTTGTTCAAGAAGTTAAAACCCCATTCCCTTCGACTTTTTATTAGGGAGGTGACTGACTAATTATATCTTTATATATATGTCCCTCCCCAATCCCTTAGCAAAGTAACTTGTGTTTTATTTCCGGCAAATTTATAAACTCATTCGCGGTTAGAACTGCCGTTCTTCAGGCTTCCAGGTTGACGTGCAATGCCTTGCAGATAGGCAGCCAGCTACAGCACTAACCTGGCCGAAGGGGAAGGGGAAGGTTGCTGAATCTGCAGACTCCTCCCAACAAAGTGGATCCTTTTGCCGTTGTGAACCGTTAGGAAAACACCAACCTTGTGAAATACGACCTTTTAAAACAATTGTGGTGGCATGACATGGCTCTATTCGTTTTTTTTGGAAAGAAACTTGAAACGACAGTTGTGTTCAAGGTTCAACTTGCGGGTTCAGATCTTTCTTTAAGAACCTACGCCATGAGCCAGTGAAAATCCTCATTGTATGATGGTTACGATTACTATGAGCCGTTTCTTGTTATCATTGCATCATCATGATTGTTGTCACTATCCTTTGAAATCTTGTCACAATTATTGTTTATGAATTATATTTTTGCAACAAGTACTCATTGTATATTCTCAGTAGCATTCTTGTCACGGTCAGCATCATCATTAGCATCTAGCATCATGATTGGCATGATTGTCATGATTGTCACCGTTATTCTGATTGTTGTTCCGACCATCGTCATCATTCCTACCATCATCATTCCCACTATCATCATCATTATCATCATCATCATCATCATCATCATCATCATCATCATCATCATCATCATCATCATCATCATCATCATCATCATCATCATCATCATCATCATCATCATCGTCATCGTCATCGTCATC
>DF241316.1:0-66058 GCA_000507305.1 Breviolum minutum Mf 1.05b.01 | reverse complement strand
TCATCGTCATCATCATCATCATCATCATCATCATCATCATCGTCATCGTCATCGTCATCGTCATCGCTATCGTCATCGTCATCGTCATTGCATCACCATCGTCATCGTCGTCATCATCATCATCATCATCATCATCATCAGTATTCCTATCATCATTCTTGTCATTCTGACTCATGAATTTAAACCAGGCTCGCTATTCAATCTTCCAATCTTTCAATCAAAAAAAAGTCTTCGGTGAGATTCCTTTAGATTTATATATATATATATGTATATATCTAAGCGGAAATGACGTGGGAAACGGGCACAAAATCCATCCAAAGATTTTCGTAGCACCGGGACCGGTAGCAAGCCTTTGATGCAATGGGGGGGGGGTTGATGGTCCTTCGGAGTGGCCGAAACCCCATGGGAGGATTCGTGCGATCTTCGACCGCTTTGACAAGGTTCCCAGGGGTCCGGAAACGTGAAACACCGATGGCGTTTTTTTGACTTTTTGGCAACAACATGACGCAAAAGGTTCGAAAAAACTTCGCCAAAGTGATGCAACAGTTGGAGATATACTGTACATTTTTTCCATGGAGTTTTTCCCATGGTTTGATACAATTTTTTCATGGATTTTTTCCATGGTTTGATGTTGCAAATAGGTTCTTAAATCCCAATTTTTTTAGATGAATTTCAACGACTTCGCGTCGCATGATGTCAGGATGGGACTGGCAAGTTGAATAGGCGGGGGAAGACGGGGGGCGATGTTGAAGATGCCCTTCATGTAGGAGCAGACTTTTGAAGCCAAATTTTGCTGTAATACTGTTGATGGACAAAATCCTGCACCACCGAGGATGATGATTATCCCATTATTTATCGGGTTTTAACCATCCCAGGTGGTGCAGGATTTTGTCCATCAACAGTATCTGGTTGTTTAGTTCTTTTAGATTTTTTTTTGGTACCGAAAAAGACGCCCCTTCCGAAAAAAGAAAACAGCAATCCAGAATTTGCCATTTGAAGTCTCGAAGAATTTACAATCGCCTAAATAAACAAAAGCATGGTTTTCATCCATGGTTTGTTTTCCAAGGATTTTGGAGGTCAGTGAAGCTTATAGAATGACCCCCCTTGGCACCTTTGGCCGGCAGAACGCAAGTTCATCAAGCTTTTAAGACGTTGGTTCCCAGCTTCACTCCAATGTCAGGGCGCCTCAGGGGTGTGTGTGACTGGATCTCAACGTGTGATGCATTTCAATGTGTTTTTTTTTTATTTCACATTGATGAATTTCTGGTTTTCATTTATTGAATCTCTCCAATTTTTTCACAAGTGTCGTCGGGAGGATTTTTTTTTCACAAGTTCAAGGCACCCCAAGGTTTGCTCAACAAGAAAACCCCACTTGGATGCAAGGTTTGCCTCACAGTTTGGCCGTGTTTTTGTGCCTGTGGGAGTTGAGGCAAATCAATGAGCACTACAAAGAGCTTGTTCCAGGCGTTTAAAATGGCTTGGAGAGAACAGCGAATGGAACTTGGAACATTTTGAAATATGATATCAGGTACAGGGGGCCAGCAAGACCAAGGGAAAATGATACTTGGGCATGCTAAGATGGCAGGCTTGAATATTTCCATTGAGAGAAAACACCACGACTATGGTTGCACTGGCGGAGCAACACATTTTGCACTATGAACAGAACGTGAACATCCCCACCCCACCCCACTCCATGTATGGCGTAGCGTCGACCAGGTGTGCAAGTGAACATTGCTACACAGTCCGCCAGCATAAACTTGCACCAAGTGCAGTAAAAAAGTCTTGTAGCAACTTTGCTATCTCCTTGTACTACTACACATGTTTTATCAAAGCAACTCAACTGCAAAAGGTTAGACTTTCCCAGTACACCCTGGCCCTGCAATTGACTCGATGAGCACTTCCCATCAATAAAATGTCACAGGAAGAGAGGGATCTGATGTGACTCGTGATGAGCCACTTGGTCTAAAAACTGGGACCAAGGATAGACTTTGATGTCAGTTTCAGGACTTTGATTTTTTGTTGTTGGGTGGTTCTCTAGGTGGTGGTTTCAAATATTTTTATTTTCACCGCTACTTGGGGAAATCATCCAATTTGAATAATGTTTTTCAGATGGGTTGAAACCACCAACCAGTTCTTCTTTAGTTTGGACGAAACCGGTCAAGGATTTTTCAGGTTTTTCAGCGTTTTTCCAAACGGTTGGTGGAAAAATCAAGTGGAGCTAAATCTTACTTACCGGGAAGTCGTCAAGGTGTCAAGGTTTTCCAACTCCGCTCAAAACCATCAAAGATCATTCCATTTGCCCCCAATCACCGGAGTTTTTTCCGCCAATATAGAAGGTTCCAATCACTAGCGCACCAAAATCAGGGCGAAAAAAAAGAAGCACGTAAAAATTCCAATAGTCTAAGATAGCAATGAAGATTTTTGTTCTCCAAGCGGCAATAGATTTAGAGGGTACTCCAGTTTTGAACCTCACCAAACAACATGCTGGAAGTAGAGATCTTTACACATCATTTTTACGCTTCCAGGGGTTCTAACTTTTCAGATGTCATCATCCATTTCTATACAAACATATATCTACATACAAGTAGATGTATGTACATATGTTGACATGTTTCTGGACACTTACATAAAGCTCTTGTTTTTTCAGGTTTGGGAGCAATTATTTGAATATAGAAAACGGATGAATGTTGCAGTATATGAAGGAGTCTTGCAATCTTCAGCGTCCCATTTGTTTATCTCTCGAAGTTAAGGCAACCTCCCAAATTGTGGAAATTGTGTGTTTTAGTAGGTGCGCGGTGGGCTTTGAGGCACCTCACATTTTGAGATTCGCCTTTACCTTCGATGATTTCGTGTTGAAGGTTTTCTCGCAGCCATGGCTGCCATGCGCCGCGAACTGAAAGTGAAGACCTTAGAAGGTGGTGACCTCACCCTTGAAGTCGTGCCGACAACCACCATTAAGGAATTGAAGGCAATGCTTCATGAAAAGAAGCATTGTGAAGATCCCATTGAGCGCAAAATCCTCAAAGTAAAGGTCCTGGCCGACGGAGGATTGCTAGTAGATGATGATGAGACACTGGAGTTTGCGGGGCTGTTGCGTGCCGAATTGGAAGTGAGTGTCATTTACTCCAGAAACGAAGTTGAAGCCGCAACAAATGAGGCCATCCATGCAGAGGGACTCCTCCGAGTCAACATCCCAAACTCTCTCACGGAAATTTCTGCTGGGGCCTTCTGCGACTGCAATCATGTGGTCAAAGTGACAATCCCCGAGTCTGTGACCGCGATTGGGAAGTCCGCCTTCCGAAATTGCGAGTCTTTGGAGAGCATCACAATCCCGGAGTCAGTGACGGCCATTGGGAGAGGTGCGTTTGCAAATTGCGTGTCTTTGGCAAGAATCACTATCCCTGAGTCTGTGACGGCCATTGGGAGAGATGCGTTTTCAAATTGCATGTCTTTGGAAAGCATCACTATCCCAGAGCCTGTGACGGTTATTCAGATCTTCTGCTTTGCAAATTGCCGTTCATGTAAGAGAGTCACTATCCCCGCATCTGTCAGGTCCATTGAGGAGGGTGCCTTTCAAAGTTGTAGTTCTTTGAAAAGCATCACAATCCCTCGGTCAGTGACAGCCATACGGGAGTGTGCCTTTCGATATTGCAGTTCTTTGGTTCTCATCACTCTCCCTGAGTCTGTGACGGCCATTGCCGGCCGCACATTTCTTGGGTGTTGTTCTTTGGCAAGAATCACAATCCCTGAGTCTGTGACGGCCATTGAGGAAAGTGCCTTTCTTGGGTGCACTGCGTTGGCGAGCGTCACTCTCCCTGAGTCGGTGACGATCATTGGGGATGATGCCTTTCGAAATTGCGAGTCTTTGGAAAGCATCACAATCCCGGAGTCTGTGACGGCTATTGGGTACCGTGCCTTTGAAGGTTGTGAGTCTTTGGAAAGCATCACTATCCCTGCATCTTTGAGGGATGATGCTTGGCGTGCCTTTGATGATAAGTTGCACGTTTTAATACAGCATTTTTGATTCAAAGGTTGATTATTGTTGTTCATTTGGACGTTTAGTACCTTTATAATTCTTGCATCATATGATTGTTTGTTGCAAGTGTTGCTTTTGCTTGGCTTTTCAAGTTGTTTCATCGGCTTCCATGGGCCGAATTTTTCCGCGGGTCCAAAGTGATCCAAAAATCTACACCCAAGAAAACGAACATGGGAGCTGAAAACGGTCCCTTGGAAAAGGAAAAACATCTACCTGGACCTTCAAAGGGGTGCCAATTAAATTGACACCCTTTAGGAACCATTTGGCACCCCTTTGAAGGTGCTGGTACAAACCAGGAATTTTTGGGTTCCATGTTAGTTTTTCGGGGTGTCAAAAATCACCAATTCGGGTGTTTTTTTTTTTCCGGAAAGACAGGACACTGAATTTTTTGTGAATTTCCCAACCCTTCAAACTCACCTGGGAGACGCTTTCCTACCTAAAGAGGTAACCTTGATTTGTTGAAGTGAAGGGACCTATAGGGGGATTGTTTCATAAACCATGAAAAAGGATTCCTAGTTGGTGGTTTCAAAGATTTTTATTTTCACCCCTAGCTGGGGAAATGATCCAATCTGACTCATATTTTTCAAATGGGTTGAAACCACCAACTATAGGTATATTTTTGTTGCGGGAAAAAAAATCTTCCTGGAAAACCTAGGAATTCGTACCCCCATTTTTTTAGGCAACGATTTGATTGCGGGTTTTAAGGGGTTTCAAGTTGATGGAAATTAACGAACCGCAACGGCTGGAACTTTCAGGTTGTTTTTTTTTGGGCACCCCCAAACTAAAACTGAAAACAAGATTTGTCATGGGAAAAAACACGTCCGATTGCCTTTGCCTTTAGATATTTTATGTTAAAACATTTTCCAAGTCTTTCAGAACCGAAAAAAAAGCCATCTTTTTGCCATTCTATCCTACCCTCCAGGAAAGGATCACCTGTCCCACCTGTCCCAGCAATCCGGGAGAAAATCATGGACTCAACGGGAGGGAGGGACGAATGTTATTTCCAAAAAGGCTCATTTCCCAAAGTTTTGGTCCATGGAAGCTGAAGATTCTTCATCCCTGGATTTAAAAAAAAGCCGGAAAAGTCATTGGAACTCAACAGCAACACTTCACCGGCATCATGGAACTGCTAGATTTTCCATGTGAAAACTTGTGGGTTTGTTTTTCGCATCTATCTACCTTTCTGAAGTTGTTCAAAACCTTGGGGTGAATCCCAAGGTTTTGCGGGGTGAATCCCAAGGTTTTGCGAGTGGATTTTAAAGGGCGGCAGAGTGGCGCAGAGCGTGACCCGGACTGAAGAGTTGGGGGGAAACGGAGCATAAACAAGGGGCAACAAAAAGCTAGTTGGGGTCGAGTAGACTCACCTAATTGAGTAGAATCACCAGAAAGTGAAGGTTCAAGTTGCAATTTTTCAGATACTTGAGCTTCGACTGGCATCCTGGATAAGGGAGCACCCCATGAAATCGACTGGCCCATACAGCAGCTTTTAGGGCTTCGGGCGCATTTTAGGATAACTACCAGCGATCTGTTATGATGCCTTACCAGGCAGCAGGAAAGAATGGCTGAAAACTGATTTGGGACTTCAACTTTTCCATGTTTAAAGGTAATTCATCATGAGTTCATCATTGTAACTTCAATAGGGTAGACCAAGAAGCAGGTTTTCACCTTATAGAAGTATATGACAGAGATGCCAACATATGGGTTAGCTAACCCTGCCAATAAAAACCATTCTGTAGCTTTGAATTTACCATAATTTCTTGAGACCTATTTCTTTCGAATTTCCAGGTAGACAACTCGAGAAAAATCTGATGGACTCTGCTAGAATGCCTGAGCAAATATCATGCTCAAGTACGCCAGTTTAGGATTATTAATACTGGAAGGCAAGCTTATTTTCTTTGACAGACATGGACCGGTAGGCATGATGTAGTCAGATTCTTTTCTTGCTCAATATCCTTAGAAAGTGGAGGTGCATATTTCTCTCCTAGTCAAGATGCAACAAATCCGGTAGATGTTGGATGAGAATCTTTTAACATATACTATTCAGACATATTCAGACTATATGCTGTAGATTGTGTCTCGCATCAATTCGTAGAATTTTTGTCATCTCCTTTTTGAGATCACCAAAAAATCATGTACCAACAAGATTCTCTAGGATCTTTTTTTGGTTGTGTTGGGTGCACAAATGCGCAACAATATCTTAGCCAACTTTAATCAAATGACACATTATTCAATTAAAAAGTGGATTTTAAGCCACTTTGCAAAAAAAGTTTAGCGTGAATAGCTTGTTTAGTTTGTTAACTGATTGATTGATTGATATATGATATATTGGATATATATGATATATTGGATATATTGGATATATTGGATATATTGGATATATTGGATAGATTTGATATATTTGATATATTTGATATATTGGATATATTGGATATATTGGATATATTGGATAGATTTGATATATTTGATATATTTGATATATTGGATATATTGGATATATTGGATATATTGGATAGATTTGATATATTTGATAGATTTGATATATTTGATATATTTGATATATTGGATATATTGGATATATTGGATATATTGGATATATTTGATATATTTGATATATTGGATATATTGGATATATTGGATATATTGGATAGATTTGATATATTTGATATATTGGATATATTGGATATATTGGATATATTGGATATATTGGATACATTGGATATATTGGATATATTGGATATATCTGATATATTTGATACATTTGATATACTTGATACATTTGATATATTCGATATATTTGATATATATACATATATACATATATACATATTTTGATGTATTCATGTCTTAATACATTGATATATGTATATATATATATGTATATATGATAAATTGCTATATTGCTATATATTGATCTGATTTTTCATTTTATTCCTTTTAACCCTTAGACCTCGATTGCCTTCAGCTCCAGGTCTACCCAGCTCTCATGAGAGAAACCAGCGACGCCTGGGGGCCTTGGAGGTCATGGGGCGTTTGCCCCAACAAGGCAACGAGAAAGTCTTCCAAAAGGGGTTATTAAACAAAACCCCTTTAAGGAAACCTAATAGGGATACCCCAAAATGGATGGTGTTTTTTATGGAAAACCCTATTAAAATGGATGATTTGGGGGGAAAACCCACTATTTTTGGAAACACCCATTTTGGGGGAATCGAACAATGCAAAATTATGGTGATTTTGGGGGATTTCCCCTAATAACGATGCATTGTTTGGGTTGGTAATATAATGACCCTTGTCCAACCATCAATTTTTCAGGTGCGAAGTGTTACATTACCCTTTCTCCCATAATGGTGGGTAGCAACAAAAGATACACTCCCTGAAACTAACATACTTGTAGCACCTGAAAATAGGCCATCTCGAACAGAAACTGGTATTCCAACCGTCCATTTTTCAGGTGCGAACTGTTAGTTTCAGGGAGGGTACACCCTGGAAGATTAACGGCGGGGTCACCTACAGCCATCACCCATGAAAAGAGAGGAAAATGATCTGAACCAAACCTCCAGGGAATTATGTTTCATGTTAATCCCCCTTTTCCCAACACTTTTGAGTCGATGATTTTCCTTTTCCTATTTGGTGGGTATCTTGGTTTATAGTCCCTAAATAAGGCCTTATTTCTTCGGGGGGTGGGGTGGCATTGGGGTGGGGTTGCTTTGGAAATCGTTCCGAAATGACCGGAATTGAGGTGAATGAATTAATCCCTTTTGCAGTAAACCACTGCGACGAACCTTTCTTGAGCTTTTCAAAGGCCTCCGGATGGCGAGTCGTGCATGCCACCCTAGTATGGTACACTTCTCAACTGTGCTGTGGGGTCATGTTCATGCCAAACACTCCCCCTTCATGGTATCCACGAACAACCCAGTCCTTTTTGGATTGGGATATCATGCTGACCGTTTTGGCCAAAACGCATTCCGACCACATCAAAATAGGTCAAGCTGGAGTAAACCCCTTAGTTTCGCTTCCGATGCTTGGCAAACACTGAAACAGGTATGGCATGATGTCACCAGCACCCGTGCTGATGTCCACTTTTTTGCTCCTGAATGTATGAGCAAGGAGGACTTCCAACGTGAATGGGGCCAATTTAATAGAAGCCTCAATGACTCTTTTAGACTTTTCCAGAACCCTCTAGTGGAGGAGACCACTAAGGACTGTAAGCACAAACTCTTTCCGCCCAGCCAGAGGTACTCCAAAGGTGCCTTGGTTACCCACCAATATGTCAGCATTAGCAGGCGGCCGGCAGTACCCCTCACTGATTCCAATGCTGTGAAATTGTTCCGAGCTTGGATTAAACGTAGGGCTTGCAGAAGTGCATCACCTTTCCTGAGGCCGATTTTGTATGGTGCCAAGACACATCTTGACATCATCGGTGATACCTTGAAACTTAGGCTGGTCAAAGTTTCTGTATGGTTGATTCTTCCTTCGGTCTCTGTAATGTGACTGGTCTCCCTGCAGCTCTCCACGTCATTCGTATAACTTGGAGAAGGTGCAAATTCTTGGACTGGGTTTATTCATCTCGTCATGAAGCTCACAGGAGCTCCTTGCATCTTGCAACTCTGTGCAGTCCGTCATTGACGATTTCGAAAGGGGATGGCGTTCAGCCTTTCAGTGCCCTCAACTCTGTTGCGTTCTGTGGTCAGTGATGCTTTGCGTGGTCACGATGGTTTTCCCCACCATGCTGTCCTTGCAAAAGCGCTCCACGCACCGCATGATGGACCTCCCTATCCCTCTCCCCTCCAGCGTCGGTTTGGTTGGACACGACAAGAAAACCCCCGACACTTTGATCTTCTCCTTAAGATAGCTGCTAAGGTTGAATACCTGGGATCACTAAGGTAAGAATCACGTTATCTTGGTGCAGAAAAGTGATCCTATCTTGCGGCAGCCGCAGCGCTGCCGATGTTCACTGCTGGTGCATTTCCACGACGCTGGCGGTTCAACATGTTTTCAGGACCCACCAGCATATCATGGACGTAGATTGCCATCAGTCCCACCACATTGTTCTGTTGGTCCACCAACTTCCACACATGTGACTCTTGGTAGATTGGAACCTGTGTGCACCCAAGTTGCCTTGCAGAGACTTTTCCCCCGCCTCTGCGAGGCCTTCGTGGTGCTTGCAGGAATGCGCCTCATGTTCTCTTCATGGGGCTGCTTCACCACTTCCTTCTCAAGGCCGCGCTCCATCTCACCTTGCACCGACATCGGACTTGGAAGGGCCCTTATCCGCTTTGTGGCGCCTGATGTTTGCACTCCCAAACAAGGTTCTTCTCCCAGTCGAGATGGATGGAGAAGCTCCGAGGCAACAAGAAGGGGTGGTAGAAGGAGAAGATGAAGATATTAGAGAAAGACGGGTCTTTAGGAAAGCAGCCCTCAATTATGGCTGCACCGGTAAGCCACAGCCACGTCTGGGCTCGCAACCCTTTTGCCGCAAACCACTGCGCGCCTATTTTGAGCTTTTCAAAGGCCTCCGGATGGCGAGGCTGGCATGCCACCCCAGTATGGGCCTAACAAATCCAATTTCAACATTAAGTTGCTTTGGCAGTTTCAAACCAGTACCTAGGAACTGTCTACACCCCGGAAGATTAACATGGAACCTGACAATACACCCCTCGAAATCCCTGGAAAAGAAAATCGACTTCCAAACCTTCATTTTCAGGTTCTATGTTAATCTTCGCGAGTGTGCGGGTCGGTAGACCTGACATTTAAGAGAACCTTCCACATCTACAACGCATAAATTCATGACATATTTGATTGGGGACAGTCTATATGTACATTGGCTTTATGTGCATCTCGCTTATCCGTAAAGATCGACAGCACTCAACCAGATCCACCGACAGCCATGACACATTTGCTCAGGTCCTTGCCACCAGTGTAAGGGAGGCAGGGGGGCTTTTGCTGAGTGACGCAGGGGATCGGCCCTTCCAAAATGTTAGACAAAAATGATCCCTAAGCTATATCATTGGTTGAAACATGGAGTTGCGTGCCCAAACTTGCACCTGCTGAACAGTGCGCTGAACCCCGGTTTAGTTTATTTATTTTACTCGGTTTACCCTTGTGGCCTAGCTTCACTAAGTCTACAGTATTAGCCATTTTTGGGCGAGACTGACTATGGTGGACTGAATAGTAGTAGCATTTCACCACCAATGAAACCTTCGGATGTAAAGATTTGTTGCGTTGAGTCGCACGGAAAACAACCGAAAAAAACTCCAGGATTTTTCAGAAACCTTTTTCCTTTGTTTTTTTTGGTGTCTCAAACCCAGAAAATGGAAAGGGGGTATAGACATGCCAACAAAATTGCGTAATATGTTTTCAGAGGCATGACCTCAACCGCTATGATCAACCACCAATCAACTCAGTTGGTTGCGGATTTGTTTCAATTAACATCTTCGCAATTGTTTGATGGAGCGTGACCTCGCCGATTTGGCTGATTTTCAATTTTTTTTGGTCGACAGTCGACCGGTTGAAGCCCACGTTGTTTGTTGAACCCGGGGAGCAATTTTGGGTTTTTGCACGCTACGAACAATCCAGGTCTTTGCACGCTACGATGTGAGTGGCGATGGTAAACTCGACATGAGGGAATTGTGGAGGCGATGGGGTGGTCCAAGCCGGTGACCAAGTGATGGGGTGGATGAAGGTGGTGGGATACCCCATCATGTACCACTGGAAGCCTTTTGGAAGATGATTTTTCTACCAGTTCCGTAAATGACCCCATAACACAAATTAGGAGGGCTGGCATGGCAGAGGACTCCAGATAGCATAATTTTTTTTTTCGACACTCGGATTTTGGGCCATCAAAAGGTATGCAAACGTGAAATTCGTGAAGCTGCAGCATTGGGTTTTTCTAATGACTTGGGCCGATAGAAACATTTCAATGACGATGTTGTGTTTTGAATCAAAAAGAACGAACTGAAGCTATTATGGGTACCCAGAGAACTAACATATCCCATGTAAAGGAAGCTGTGAAGATGATTTTCTTTTTCCATAGGTGGGATATGTGTTAGTTTCCAGGAGGGTATCACCTAGAAAAATCACGATGTTATTTCATTCATCACCCAAGCATGGTGCCAAGACATGGCACCCAGCCAGAAGAAGCAGCCATAGTACCCAGCCATCGCACCCCAACGTCCACCTTGACATAACAGACATGGCCATGGCATCCCCAGTCATGACACCCCAAAATGGCTGAAACGGCACCATTGCATAGTGCCCAGCCATACCCAGGCAGAGGTTACTTTTCCCACTTCCGCCGCATTTTGTATGACAAAGCACTGCATTTCGGGTTCTGGAAATCTCTCAAATGTGCCTTTCGTGAGAGACTTCATTTTTTCTCATTGCTATGCAAATTGCTAGTGAGCGCTCCTTGAAAAATGATTTGCCACAAGGTTTTTCACAACATCCAGATAATAGTGACTGTCATGGTGATTAACCAGAAGCAAAAGATTGGAATTCTCAGACTTATCATTCTCAACCCACTTACCAGGAGGTGAGGACACATAGTGGTGACACCAGTCCAAGAATTAAGACAACCCACTGTGAGTCACTTTTGTCCCCGTTTTTTTTGTGGGTTGTCATTCTGCCTCCTGATGTCGTTGTTGCCAGGGTGTTCAAAAACCTGGATGGTCAGCTCAGACTACAGGATTTGGATGCCCTCAGTGACGTGGCGGCTTGAAAAAGCACCTTTTTTTTTTGGGGGGAAGACCAATATTTCAATCATTTGTTTCTTTTTTTAAACTGTTTTTGGAAGGAAGGCAAATAGGTCGCGGTATGTTTTTTTCCTTTTTTTGTTTTTATTTTTTTAATATTTGCTTTGGAGTTGGTAATGCGCTTTCTGTTGCAGTTGAGATGCTGGTGTTCACAATGGTGAATAGTGATGATGAAGATGATGAAGATGATGAATGAAGACGACAAAGATGACGAAGATGATGAAGATTGTGGTGATGAAGAAGATGATGATGATGACGACGAGCAGGTTTGTCATAGCGAATGTGATGATTCTAATGATGGTGCTGATGAAGAAACAATTATCATCTTGATTATAAATGTTTTCAGGTACGTATTGAAGCAGACAAACGGCACGTGATATTGAAGCAGACAAACGGCATTGAAGCAGTTCAAGGACGCATAAGTACAAAGTAATTGACTTGATACTGTTGATGGAAGAAATCCTGCACCAGTTGAGGTTGGTAGTTTATCCCATAAAGTTACAAGGTTTTATACATCCCAGGTGGTTGAACCATCAACAGTATTTTCCAATGGTTCGTGAGACAGTCAGGACGGTGTTGGTTACAGTTTTTTCACACAAAAACCTATATACACACCTTGGACCTATCAACCAAGCTGGACACTCTTTCCCCCTCAACAACAAAATTTAATAGAGAAGGGCCTAAGGGTGGGGGATCATTTTCATACCAGTAAAAAAAATATATATAGATCACAAAAACAATATATATATATATATACATATGATATCATATGTATACGTTTTCCCCTATTTTATTTTCTGTGCCCTTTTTTTTGAAACAAAAGTGGTTTTTCCCATCGGATGAAGGTCAGTCGTTTTTTTCGCAAAGGTCAAGAGCTTGATACAGGAGGAGATGGTTCTGCCACTGGGCGGTCGTTGATGGTCGAAGGTCCTTATCAAAAACCCTTATTTCGGGGGGGTGGGTAGGTTAGGTGTAGGTTGATTTTCGTCATGATTTCAATTTTTGGAAGATTTGAACCGGAGTTTTTTTGGAAAATTTTCACCACCCAAAAGAGTCTATGTGAGATCTTTGGGCCAGTTTTTTGGTGGCAGAAGTGACAACTTGATCAGCAACATTGTCCTCAATACCATCGGATCAAATCATGATCCGAATCAGCGGATTGAACCTTTAAATTTCCTGGGTCCAGCCAGCTGTGAAAACTGCTCCAGATGGGATTGGAGGATGCCTTGCTGGTTGAAGTTTGTAACGGTTTACCGTAATAGAACATTCCTTGAACTCGGTAGACTGGGCTTCACAAACCATGGTGTCTTGTAACCAATCATAGTTTGGCTCCGGAAAAAAAAGCCCCATAGCATTGTTACAACATGTTTTCCAATTGAGTTTCAAGAACTCCCCATTTTGTGCAATCATGAATTCTTTGGTTTTTGCTTTCTCATTCCCTATGGTCTCACATTACTCTCAAGGAAACCGCTGTGACCTTTCCTTGGAACCTCAAAATTTTCCGACACCTCCCAAAGTCTCCATCCAGGAATTCCGAACCCTTGGTGGAAGGTTTGTTCCTTATAACCAGACGGGAGGTTTCAAATATCTTTTATTTTCACCCCAAATTTAGGGGAAGATGCAACCATTTTATTTTGATGGTCATATTTTTCAGATGGGTTGGTTCAACCACCAACCAGTCAACCAATGGGAGGTCTGTTCAAATTTTTCCACAAAAAAAGGTCTCGGTGAAAGAATTCCTCCGTTGGTTGAAGCACTCGGGTTCAACTCGTGCCGCTGCCTTGTCCCGTGTGTCGCTTGGTGAAAGGAGGGGAACCATGTTGAAGTCAAGGGGGATATTTTGAAGTGATTGCCAAATCCCCAAATAGTTTAAAAAACATATATATATATATATACATACATTGTTTGAAGTGTTGTGAAAGGCATGTAAAGATCAGATAGTCCTTCTTTTTTTGGGGCCGAGAAGGACTTTAATGAAAGTTTCACAAATACATGGTGTTGAGGGTGAAGTTGTGAAGCTCATCTCGGAACTACCCCCCTTCAGCCAGGATGCAATCGTCACCACCAGGATTTCATTTTTAGTAGGGAATCTCTATAAAACCTTGATTTGTGATTTTTACTGTGTGGGGTTTAGACCCAACTTATAGTCATTCAGTTTTTGTTGTGTTTGTGGCTTCAAGACATTTCCAGTCCTTGATGAACTTCGTTGTTTGATGCGGCTTCTACCTGAGGATTGTCAAGGAGACAGGCAAGCAGGGTTAAAAAAATGGGTCTGGCGGAAAAGGGTTTGATATGGGGTCTTTTCCACAAGAGGAAATCATCTCGGGAGTTTTTGAAAGTTGATGGTGAAGATCTTCCGGCCTTCCTCTTACTTTATATATCACCATTAAAGATATAGATGATGACTGGGTGATGTCTTTTTTGGTTGATACAACTGATGTTTTTCGGGCATAAGCCGGCAGAGGGGGAGCCATTCCAACAAAGGTATTTCCGAAGGGTTGCCTGTATTTGAACCCAGGATTTCAAGTCATTTTCAAGGAAGACGAACAGTGACATGTGCATCCTTGTGCTACGTTGCCACCAGAAAGCATGTGAGTTTCTGACTCTCGAAGGACAGGCCCGTGAGACTCGAATCCGTAATGCACCTTTCCAGCACGGAGTGGAATTCTTTTTCAGGGAAGAGAAGACCTTGGGGCTATTTTTGGTGGGTTTGGCCTAGTTTAGTTTGGGATGGAATTCAATAGATTTCCAAATCCTGCGGTCCTGAAGATTTTTGAAGTTTAGATAGCTGCATGCTGCAGAAAGCCTTTGGTCTTCAGGTCCATTGTAGTGGTTCTTCCTAACACCTTTTTAACTACCACCACCAATACCAGTAGCAGCATGATTATTGCGCTGTGTGTGTTGAATCAAAGGGAAACTCTAGAAAAATGACATCAACTGCTGCAAAAATGGGATCCCCAACAGCATGGGAGTTGACATTCACAGCGGCTTAAAAGGGCCGGTAACACGTGACCTCAAAACGGGTTGAGTGAAGATGGGTGAAGCTTTTTGAAATTGCTGAAGCTCTGGGAAGTTAGTGAACACCTAGATTTCTGAATTTCTGCAGTTATTCCAGGTTTTCTTAAATTCCGGCAAACAACTTCTCAGCAGCTTTTTTTTTTTGGAAATTTGTTTCTGTCTTTTTTCTTTCAATTTTTTAGTGCCTTTCCAAAAATTTCTGCTTCTAAAGAAGTCAGTTTTTTGTTTTTTGTTGGGAGGTTATGTCACTGGTACAGTATTTGTCGGGGCGATGAACTCGCTTCCAAGGCCTTCCAGCGTTACGATGCCACCAACGACGGCTTTTTGGATATTGACGAATTGGCTCACACCTTGAAGGTGGGGGGGTGCGTCTTTTTTTGTTGTTGGGTAGAATGAAAAAAAGGTGTTTTTTTTGACTTTTTGCGGGTGGAAAAGACCAAAGATCTTGGGGAATTTTTGAGGAAGTTTTTTGTTGCGCTCCAAAGATTTGTGTAAGTGGGTTGAAACCCACTGAGCGTAGTAACTTAGTATGTATTTGGTAAGATAACATGGTGTGTCTGGTTGTTTCCAAAGCTGATACCCACCTGTCGGTTCGTCTACTGAAAGTGGAAAGTCATGGAGTGGGACTCCCAACAATTGAGCAGTGTCGTATAACGGTTCCTCTGACTTGTTT
Source organism: Breviolum minutum Mf 1.05b.01 (assembly GCA_000507305.1). Classification (NCBI taxonomy): domain Eukaryota; class Dinophyceae; order Suessiales; family Symbiodiniaceae; genus Breviolum; species Breviolum minutum. The sequence continues at coordinate 50,583 of DF241316.1, read as the reverse complement.
ACGAGGAACGGTTCACTAAGCCGTCGAAAACAAAGCCATCCACATAGACACGTCAACTCAACTTGAAGGTGATCATGTTTTTTTTGAAAAATGCTGCATGGTGTGTTCTCAACAATGTCAGTTTTTTTTTCCACAGAACGTCACCTCACCTGCAGGTCTTGGGCAGTTTCTCCTCCGATGAGATCCGCTGCGTACGTCGCTTGGGCGGTGAAGCCGTCAGGTTGTGTGGTTTTCCCCGTGGGTTGAGGGCGGGGAGGTTTCGCATTTGGATCCAGGTTTTCGCAAGGATTTCCTGGGTGGAATCCTGGGGGTGCGTGTTTTTTTTTTTAGTTTTGGATGAATGCCAAAAGTGGAAGCATCTAAAGGTTGGGTAATGTTTGAGTTGGGGGGAACAATCAGGAGGTGATGTTGGAACATGGAAACATGTTTTTTTTGTTTTTTCGATGTACTGATGTACTGTGAAAACATATGCTGTAGACATATAACTGTATACAGATATATATATATATAATTATATATATATACACATCTATAAACATATGTCACAAACATCCACTAACTAGAACAGACTGACAATCTGTTTATGTCTTGCCAAAATGGATCACTTGTTTGTTGCATTGTGGCTTTTCTTCGTACCCGAAGAATGGATATCAAAAACAGTGTTGCTATACTGAACTTTTCCAAAACCCAGCTGTCGGTGTTTTTTGCTGCATCGAAGTTAGATCCATCAAACAATACTCCCTGGACCCTGAAAATAAGCCATCCCAAAAGGAAATTCATTTTTCAACCTTGATTTTTCAGGGGCTAGGTTAAACTTCGGGGCTGTAAACCATCACCCTTCTGTGAAATCCAAAGCTTCTGAAACCTCTCGTTTCGAAAAGGTGCAGATTTGGATACCAGCGGGGATGGCAGGGTGTCTTTCGATGAGTGCCTCGATTGCTCAACTGACCTGGAGGGATGGAGATATGGTGGAAACGACGCTCACAACCCTTGTGGCATCGCCAACACAAACATGTTTTCCATGAGTCGCATTTAAAAACAGGTTATAGTCATTTGATGTGTGGTATTCATATTTTTTTATACACACATTATATACATACAATTGAAAAAAGTCACAAATACATATTCATTGTATGATATCTGCATTTAAATCTCTGATACAAAGGAATCGCTTGTGACGAGTTTCCAGGTTCTCTTCTTGGATCCGTTGTGGCAAAGGCGGTGGATCTGTATTGAAGGCGTTTTTTTTTCCTTTTTCCGAAAAAAAAACCCAAGGTTGGCAATACACCCCGGGAAGATTAACATGGAACCTGAGAATGCATCCCTGGAAAAGGAACATCATCTTCCAAACCATCATTTCAGGTTCTATGTTTATCTTCCGGGGTGCAACTTCGGTGTTTGGGTGATGATTTTCCAACACAAAGTTAGGTAGGATGTTTTGTGTTTTTTTTCAACTATTCTTTTTGGTCAGGTTGGACTCTATCATCAGAATCTGCAGCAATCAATTTCATCAGTAATTTTTTAGATTGATGTGAATTCAGCCCATGTTTACTTGTTTTTTGCTATTTCAGGTTGTCTTGATCAAAATCTTTTTCAACGCTATTTTCGTCAAGGCAAACCACCAGACGCTCCACCGAACCCCGAACAACTGCGGCAGTAGTTTTTGAGTGAGATCTATCAGCAACAGTCCAATCAAAATAGGGGAAACCCTGCATCTGGTCGAATGAGATGAGGTCATGAGGTCACCCAAGCACCCAGGAGGTGTAGATTTTTCGGTTTCCATTTCTACCAGATGTCTGAAGGCAAAATCCATCCTGGCGCCCAGTGATACTTGGCATTTAACAAAAAACGCCAAAGTGGTGAAGGGTTTTACCATGGGAGTTGACACAGAGTTGCTGGATGGTGATTTCAAATATTTTTTATTTTCATCCCTACCTGGGGAAGACTCCCATTTTGACTAATATTGTTCAGATGGGTTGAAACCACCAACCAGGTGGTATTGGTGGACAGCGCTGTTTTGTATGTTTTCTAAATGGAAGCCTATGTTGGAGGGAATCTTCGATAGGTTGAACCTGGGATTTTGTAGAGCTCCATGGAGAAAAAGGCATGGAGTGAGCTCATCAGTGAATGCTGGGGCCAACCAACAGGGTCTTCAAAAAGACTTGTACAAAAATACTTTTTTCATTAGATTATATTTTGCCTTTTTTCTTGCAATATATCTGGATGTTTCCGAAAAATAATGGTACCCCCAAATCATCAACTTTAATAGGGTTTTCCATAAAAAACACCATCCATTTTGGGGTGCCCCTATTTTTGGAAACACCCATATATATATATATATATATATACATACATAAATTGGCAATAACACTCCCCCAGACGAGTCTGAGGTCTCTAAAACCACGGCGGTTTTTGCAGTCTGCCGTGAAAAATTGGCAATTAATTAAAAAACATGAAAACAAAAACAACCCGTCCCCTAAAGGGTTATCCTCCTGAGGATGGTCCCTCCTGGGTTGACTCCTGAGGATTCGGTAATTTTTTTTTTTGTTGGTTGACTCCTGAGGACGGTGATGGCATGGAAGCGGTCTTTTACAATTTCTGTGGTCCCGGGCATGTCACCTTGATGGCAAATAACGTGTACGCGAGTTGCGGCGGTGCAGCTGGGGGTGGGTGTTAACATTAGCCAACTTGAAGAAATTGTTACCTGGTTTTTCCTATGTTTTTTCTCCTTGGCGTTTCAAACAGTTCAGTACTGCGAAGGGGGAGGAATCCGGGAAACCCGCAATTTCAACAATGGGTGTCACACTGGATGTTTTGCCGGGAATTCAGGGCCACCAGAGTTTTCACCAGTGCGAACAGGGTTGTCCCTCGTACCTGGACAACGGTTAAAAAGAAACCCGGAACTTCACCCTTTTGGGAATCCCAGGGGATTTTTCGTGGCTGAAATTTTTTCGGAAGATGACATCCAGGGTTTTTCCCGGTAGAGTTGGGGGCGTTTTTACATGGGAAGGGTGAGGACTTCAAAAAAAAATTCTTAGCTTTGGTGGTGTGTGGCCCAGGGAGCCACTTCAGATCCTCGGGAGAGTTTATCATCCAATTTTTGAGTACCTCAACTGCGTTACCTATGCCTCTGCAAATTCAACCCAAGCAAAAAATCCCCAAATCCCTCACCACTCATAAATCTCATGGAAATCAATTTTACGATTCCCCCAAAAATAGCTTTCCAAATTTTAAGCTGATTTGCTGGGGTGGTATTGCTGATTCGACTGATTCGCTTCCCAGCCTCACATCCAAGAGAGCCAAAAAACCTATCAAAAAACCACCCCCAACCTGGGCGGTCCGCCAAGGCCGACATGAATGGCATGAACTTTGGCAGATTTTGCAAGGCCCCAGATTTTTCTTCTTTTCTTTAAAACCAAGGTCCACCATGGTCCCTTCGTTTCTATCACTGTAAAATAGGGGTGTATGACCTATAGGCACTTTAATTCACAGGGGGATGGTCTACCTTTTTTTTTTGGGAGGATTTCTTTTTGTTGTCTTTTTCTTTCAGTCTCAACAAAAAGGTGGAAAACAACTGTGAAGATTTGTTGAGATGTAAATTTCCTACGTTAAAGACTTGGCTGCCATGGGATCATTTTTATTTTTTGGGGGTTCTTAAAGGTATGTTGACTTTTGCCAACGGGCTGGTAGTTGAAAGGTAGGTTGACATGAAGAAAAGCGGGTGCAGATTTTTGAACAACTGGTACCTCAAAAAGTCCTGTGAAAACTCCGGAAAACATGTTTTTTTTCCGTCTCAACAAAAAACATGGGCGGTTTTTTGTGATGAAGCGAACGAGCTGCTGCCTTTGGTAGAATGAAATCTCAACTGAAAAAAATCACGCATGAGCAAATTGAGTAAGTATAGAGGAGGCATCATCTTATTTTCAAGTTTCATGAATATTTGTATGTTTGTTTCCGAAAATAGTTATACCCCCAATCATCCATTTTCATAGGGGTTTCCAGTATAAACCAGCCATTTTGGGGTACCATTATTTTAGGACACCTGTATATATATATATATATATATATATACAGACATAGAAANTATATATATATATATATATATATATACAGACATAGAAAATACATACATATCTACCATATCTACCCAGATGGACTTCGGAAAGGGAGTTGCCACCCAAACTCAAAACGTGTGTTGCTCCAATGCTTCTCTACTGCAGACAGTAAAACATAAGAAAAAACACGGTTTTGCTCTCAACTCAGACATGGAAACTCTCAAAAGTGCCTGGGAGATATGTCATATATGTGGAATATGTCCAAATAATCTATCATTTGGAATTTCCATAGGCACATCTACATCCTAAATGTACCTAAAGTAAACCAAGTAAACCCTCAACATTTCATCTGCTTTTTCACGGTCAGGACTGCGGCCTTCTAGAAGGCGAAGGATGCTTGGATGTCGTCTCAGTACCTGGGACCCAATGGAGGGGCAAACTTGTAGGCCTGTAGGTTGTTCCAACCTCCCAGGCTGGGAGGTATGGGCAAAGGTTTGGTCATTTTCCAACCTACATTGTTACAGGGGTTGGAGGGATGGCATGGTTGTTTAACACCGGACCTGGTAAAACCGTGGTAAAGATCCTAAAAGAACCCCAGGTGTAGCTGGGTTGGAATCCGAAAATAAATTGCCATCTAGAACATTCCAAACTGGGTATTCAAACACATTTTGATCGCTAAGCACATTGGATCTGCTAAGGTTGGCAGTATTCATGGGGCCAGAATCGTTGGCCTGAAAGGGTCTCAAAGTCCACCGAACATCGTTCAAAAAATGGGCTTTGCAACCATGTGTGTTTATAGATATGTGAACAAAACATTATCACTTACCCTCCCTGAAACGAACGAATGTTCGCACCTGAAAATGGATGGTTGGAATACTTTCTCGTTTCCTTTTAAGGCCCGGCCTATTTTCAGGGGCTAACGGTTAGTTTCAGGGAGTGTATCACTTATGGCCCAACCTTGATGACCAAAAGATTTTTCTGTGACGCTGTGACTGCTGATGGGCTTCCAGGTGGATCTCATTTTCTCAGACAGCCGTGTCAAGGATGGAAGGGATGGGAATTGATGATATCAGCTTGGAGCTTTGATGACCCACCCTTTTACTTGGTGGTTTTCGGTGGTGAGGAACATGCACCAGAAAATTGAAATCAATAAAATCTGCCAGCTTTTTTGGGTTTGGAGATTCTTAGCGAATCATCAAACTTCTTTGTGGAATTCCTTAGGATAAGTTTCTTGAAAAAAGAGGAAGGAATCAGAACGAGATATTTCCAAATCTACTCTGGGGATTCACATGTTGTTTGGTTTCATTTGTTGGAATGATATCCTGTTCAAATTGCCACTTGGCTGTTGTATTCCTGCAACGCAACACGCGGGTGTGGCGGGGTAGCAGCACTGTAACAAGTTCATTCAGAAATCCTTGCGGTACCAGCGGGGAAATGAAGGGAATGAACAAGTAGGTCATCTTCTAAACCTCCATTTGATGGGATTTTACGCGGTTTTTCGAGGGGTGTATCCAACGCTGAGTCCGTTTCAAGTTTTTTTTTTTTTGCCAGCTTGTGAGGACCATGCGACACGAAGCATTGACTTTCTACAGTTCGAGTTTGCGCCACTTGTTGTCAACGTTGAGCAGATAAGTCCCAAACAAAGAGAGGGAGATATATGAGCCAGCATTCTATGCTTGCAGTTGGGGACACTGTCACGAGTACCTTGAGAAAAGTATACCTTGCCTTAAAATCAACATTGGCAAAAGTGGAACTCCCAAGATTCCTCCTTTCCTTTTGTGACTTTGCATCTTAGAAGGGAAAACACACACCTTTCAATGTTAAAAGGAAAATCATTGGAACCACCTTCCAACCCTTCCATTTTTTTTTTGGAGGTTTTGTTGGCTTCCATCTTGGGGTGTGTTACCTAAAAAATTCGGGGTATACCCCAAAATGGATGGTTTATATATGGAAACCGGCTTTTTTTAAGATGGATGATTTGGGGGGGTACCTGAGGCTGGAGGTCTTGGCTGAGAAGATGGGCATGCCTTTGCGCAAGTTAAGAACCAAGGTGCCAATTTTTGTTGGGTTAAACGGTTAGGGTTGGTTGGGGAAGATGTTTTTCACCCAAAAAACCAGGGGGGGCCTGTGAGGGTTTGGGGTTGGTTAGACATGGTGAGACATGATTTTTTGAAATATTTATTTGAGTTCCAGTTTCCAGTTGTGTTGGTACGATGGTGAGTTGCCTGTTCAAGGGTTCTCTCCCTTTTTTTTTGGGCGGAGAGGTGTGAATGGATGAGTATGGTGACATAAGATGATATATAAAAACACCCCAGTGGCTGGGCTTGTTCGGCGTAAAACGGGAGGATTTTTTGTTGCCCAAGCCATACAGGAAATGTGCTATGCGGGTGGAGAGGGGTCCTTTTTCACCTCAGTAGTTACCAATTACTGCACTGCACTAATGAAGACCTTTGGACGAACTTGACGACTCAAGAGCGATGTTGAAATCGTCATCTTGACAGATGAAACTTATGCTCAATGATGTTCAGAGCAGCAACATCTTTTGGCATTCTGACTTGGGTCTGGAACGGGGCTTGCAGTCTGACATGCAAATATCGTACCACCTTTGTGATGTTTTTTTTTGTCGGAATACATACAGAAGTGGATGAATACTATGTCACTATGTTATATTTTCATGAACATGTGAAAAGATACAGGGTGATACTACGAGAATTTCGCAATCCAGGCTTTCCTTTTGAAACGATGCCCATCCACCACATCTTTCCCAAGGTGCTGGTGCAGGGTGTGCCTAAGAAGTTGACGGCCAAGGCGGCCAGAGAAGTGGGTCCCTTTCAACCTCAGCATTCTTCCTTGGTTGTCATGTCGACATGTCGACCTAATTGTTGCCATAGTGAGTGGACCCAGAAACGCAGGTGTGATGTGGGATATGAATGTGGTTGATGACCAGCCAAAAATCAACCATTCAATAATCATTAGGATTTTTTTCAGAAGAACAAATGGGGGTGAAACAAGATTTTGGATGGCTTTTGAATGTTGCGGTATATAAATTATCATCTTTCCTTCAGGGTCGAGGTTCCGCTGGGTTGGTTCGTAACATGTGGGTTCCACCACGAAATCGCCCCAACGGCTTGGAGACATTTTTCGTCAAACTTCCCTCGGAGACAGGAACCAAAACACCACGGGCCGGAGGTCCCGTGCGGGTTCGTGTGCTCAGCAAAAAGTTGATGGGATGAAACGATATGATAGGATGATAGGTGCGCGCAAGCAAAAGATGTGGATGACTAGTAGCACCAGCATTGTCGGAATAAACAAACCAGCTGCAAAGTGACGATTAGATACTCACATCAGTAAATGCATATGTTTCAAGTTTGGGTATTACTTTGCTGAGATACGGGTGAGGGTTTGCTTGTGCACACGTACTCCCTATTCATCTTTTTTTTTGGCGCCCTGTTGCCATGTCTTTTCGTCAACCCTAAAGGTCTGAGTTGACGTGGTCCTGTCCCCCCAAACCTTTCATGTTCAGGCCCTAAAAAGGTCTGAGATTTTTGTGATGTTAAATTTGATATACTCCCCAGGATAACCAACATGACCCCCGAAAAATAGTGGTTAGGAAGTTGGAAGATGATCCTTTCCTTTTATAATGACCTGGGGGTGTAATATAAATAGTTTCAGTTACTGTATGTTTATTATGCTGAAATGTGAGGCTTTGAGCCGCCAGCCGCAACATCGTGATTTGAAAAACGAAAACGAAGCAACAGATTGATTAGGGAAGATGATGACCCTGGCGAGGCTTTCGATATCTACCCTCCCTAAGACTAACAGCAAGTTCGCCCCTAAAAATCGGCCCAGGGCCCAAAAGGAAAGGATCATCTCCCACTAATTTTCAGTGGATGCGTTAGTTTCAGGGAGGGAATTTATTATTTGTGTTTCTAAGATTGTCCGCCTTACTTTTTGTTTGGTGGCCTGGCCACAGGTTTTGAAAAGGCCTTGATGAATGAGCATCCAGAGAGGGGAGTTTGGCATGGCAAGAAAGATGGATCTTGAGACATTCAAGCCACATTTGTGTGCCTTTCTGTATATGTAATATCATAATTTTATGCCATATCCTCTCCAAAGCATTTTCTTAAACATCCAGCTTGCACTTGCACAACTGCGCACTGGAACTTCCGAAGCTAGGATGCTTTTTCCCAATCAAAGTTCAATTTTTTAGTCGATCTTTTGTAAAATCAAAAGTATATATATATATATACGTATATATATATATATATACATCAGATCAANGTAATATATATATATATACGTATATATATATATATATACATCAGATCAAGATCAACATCTTTTTCATTCACTTATGCTGATTTCCTTCCCAAGTGGGCACTTTTCTGGATTTTTCATGTTTCAAATTCATTAGGTCATGTCTTTCCTTCCGTGGCCGTTGCTTCTCCGAGGCGTGGGAGTTTTACTGGTTTGGACTCAGGCCAATGGAAAGCTCAAGGTACCAATGGGATTTGGGTTGGCAAAAGGGGCATGGTGGAAGGGTCAGCCAGGGTCAGTTGCTTAGATCGATTTTTTGTTTTGTTTTGTTTTTGGGGTTGAAGGACTGTGAAGAGTGAGAAATTTGGAGTTTTAGTGATTGTTTATGTCATTTTTTACATCATGTTTTTGGTGCTTGTTGTTTGATGTTTCTTTTCAACTGGAATTTCAAAAACTACTCTCATGTTTGGATGATCTTGGGATGAGTTCAGGATGGTTTTGTGCATTTTACATTTGGATCCGTTGATTTGGTTTGAGATAAACCAAACCACTAAGTCACTGAGAGGATATGAAAAAAAACCCATCCATTTGTTCACCCCTCCAAAAAACAGCTACAGTACTGTTGATGGCTGAAATCCTGCACCACCTGGGATGTGTGAAACCCTAGCCCTATAAAGAGATATTTTTCATATCAACTGGTGCAGGATTTCTTCCATCAACAGTACCATTTTCAAATACCAAAACCCCTTCAACTGGTTGGTCTCACCAGGTTTGGTCGCACGGAAGCCGAAGAAAAGCAGCAGTCAGAAGAAGGTGGCCGCCCTGTTGAAGAGGTCCGCTTTCGATTTTTCTTTCGGAATGGGGAATCCCCGTGAAAATCCCCGGTGTTTTTTTTTTTTTCAGTGCTTTGCAGGGATGGTTACCATTTGAGATCATCTTGGCATTTGAGAGTCCACAGATTTCAACAAGAAACAAAATTCTGAGCAGCTTGTAAGTTAAAACTATGGGTGGGGGGATGTATATACATATATAATTATGTAGACTACCCCCTGAAAACTAACATGGCCAATCGAAAATCACCATTCTTTTTTGGGAGCTGCATTTTCCACGTTGTTGTTTTTCCATTGTCATGTTCGTTTTTTTTTTTTGGGTGTCATGTATATGAATGTTTCCAAAAATAGGGGATTTTCCCCCAAAATGGATGGTTCATAATGGAAAACGGCCATTAAAGATGGATGATTTGGGGGGAAAACACCCTATTTTTTGGAAACACCCATATAAACCCCCAACCTTCAAAACCTTCAAACTCTAGGGCCCCACCTAGGATCTGGGCTTTTGGACATCTCTGGAATTTATTTTTCACAAAAATTACAACTTCAACAACTCCCCACAGCAGTCGCGGTTTCAGGACCGACCTCAAGGGTGAGGAAAATTGGCGTCGGGCCCGGGGAGCTCAGATTGGCCAAAATTTTCCCCATCCAGCGGACCCAGCTTCGTTACGGCCTGCGATTCAATGGAATTTTTTGGTGGGTTGATATGTAAAAAAATAATATATATATATATATATATGGATATACATACGTCGATTATTTATATCTTATAGATTTTGTGTATATATATATATATACATGGGTTTTTTCTTTGGTTTCCGGGCTTTCATTGGTACCAGTGATGTACCAATACACTGTTTATTCCGAACGGACGTGTGTGGCAACAAGGCGCTTGGGCGCATTTCGCATCAAGAGTTTTTCCTGGAGTTTTGAGACCTCAAAAGCTCTGTTTACTACAGCCTGGAAGGTTAACGGCTGGAACCTACAAATCACCCATTTGGAAGGGAAAGTGATCTGAAACAAACCTCTAGGGAATTATGTTCCATGTTAATCTTAATGGGGTGTAGCCATTTTCATTCGGGTTCCATATCTACAAGCATTGACGAAACAAAGACATGATGATGCAGAAAAACAAAACAAACTAACAACAGAACAATGTTTTCCAAACTAGCCTGGAAACTATTGTCGCCCTGTTTTTCTCTCCGTTTGTTTTGGTGTGTTTATAAACACACTCTGTGCTTACAAACACTTCTTCATGCTGGCATTCCCTCTATACACTTCCTTTCACTGCGTCATCAACAACAAATATATCAAATATATATATATATATATATATACATATGCAGTACATATGCACATACACGTTGATCCGAATTATCGGCGCAGAAGTAGAAACAAGCAAATACAGAAACAACAAAAAACAGAGTGATCAAAAATTGCACACATATTTATGTACAGTATGATGTAAAGAGAGACATATTTATATATGTACAGTATATACATACGAGAAACAATTCTTGGAGAATATGAAGGTCGCCCCTAATGGGAATCTCTATCTATGAACCAACCAGGAGGGAACCATGGGATCCATTGGATTCCTCGGGAAATCGAGGGTTTTCAAGATCTCGGGATCTGAGTTTGTAAATCTCTAAGCCTATAAAATCTATGAAGCAACAATCAATCATCCTACAATTCTCCGATAATTCAGATATAGCAATGAAGCATCCAAGAATCTTTTGATGGGTCATTTTATCAGGAAAACCGGTGTGAAACATTTTTCTCTTCAAACTCACTCTTCGATTGCTGTAAAAAATCTTGCAAATTTTGCAAGATTCTGAAACAAATGTTACCAACAAGGACGGTTCTTTTTTGGAGGCTCCACATCTAGTTGGATGTGTCATCCGAGGATGTGGACAACAGCAGACTCTGGAAGGTCTTTGGCCAGGGCAACCCAAAGGACTCGATGGTATTTGAAGGGCCGGTTTTTGGAGGGATCATTGAGGGACAACCAATGGTGAAGACACCCGTTAAATAAGGCCTTCTTATTCCTGAGGAAGGGTTGGTGGCTTTTTTTGGGAAAGGGTACTTTTTTTTTGAGTTTCATGATGATGTGATGATGGTACATGGGATGTGAATATATCGTATCCAGTACCGTATCCAGTGGATTTCAGGTGGTACATTTCAACCAATTCTTGTGAATCTTGGCCCTTTTGAGGCTCAAGGTGTGCAAGATTTCCAGATTTTTCTTTTGAGATACCATGTAGATATCATTGCCGGTTTTCTGCCTGTAGATATGACGATCACTCCCCGCCCCTTGACCTGTCGGGTTTTCCCCGTTACGTCGGTTTGCTGATGTCTTATTTCCAGTGATCACTACCTGGGATTTGTAGGTTGATGGCAATGGAAAGAATTTAGCAATAGTATGATATCGCTTGGATCCACCCCCTACTCACTCACAGTCACCACCAGGATTATGACATTTTTAGTAGGGAATCCCTATAGACCTTTGTTTGCCACTGATACATGGTAGGGGGCAGATTTAAGATATTGGCTCTTGAGATGATTCAACCTAAATGAATCCAAACCAATGTCTTCACCAAACACATTTTCTTACAGTTTTCTTGGGGGTGAGAGTAGGGTGGGTAAGCTGAAAATCATCGGCCAATACAGGATTTGTGTTCCTTCACCGTTCAACAAAATCTGTGGCAATTCATTTCGCCTTCACATCGCGGTACCTGAGGATTTCCTCCTCAAAAGGTGTGTTGACACCTTCCCCAATTTTTGGAGGCCAAGCCCCCTTTTTTTCAATAGATTTTCCTCGCCCAGGTCTGCACACTGCAGCTGGAAGAAACCTCAAGAAGTTGTATCAACCTCCCTATGTACCACGTGTGCAGAGTTCAGGATCTCTGAGAGCCTCAGGTGGGGGCTCTTCGATATCCCGGGAGGCATTTTGCCCCTTGAAAAATAGGTCGAAACCTAAAAGCAACATGGTTTCCCAGCCATTTTTTCAGGGAATCGCTAGGTTAAGGGAGTGTATTTTTGGACGGCTGATGATGAGTGAGGTGAGACTTTGGTTTCTGTTTCTTTTTGGTTGGGTGCGTTGAAAAATGTTGGGTGCGTAAATTGGGAACTGAAGGTTGTTGAGTATTGAAAATGGGGATTGTTGACCGGTTGGTGGTTGAGCCGCTTGAGCCCGTTCAGGGGGTATCCCCAACCTTCTGCTGTTGTTGTTGTTGTTGTTGTGGTTGTTGTTGTGGTCGTTGTCGTTGTCGTTGTCGTTCTTGTTGTGGTTGTCGTTGTGGTTGTTGTTGTTGTTGTTGTTGTTGTTGTTGTTGTTGTTGTTGTTGTTGTTGTTGTTGTTGTTGTTGTTGTTGTTGTTGTTGTTGTTGTTGTTGTTGTTGTTGTTGTTGTTGTTGTTGTTGTTGTTGTTGTTGTTGTTGTTGTTGTTGTTGTTGTTCAAGTGACGCCTGCAGTACCATACATCATTCACCTTGGAGGTGGAATCTCCAAAAAAAACTTCTGGAGCAGTCCTTTGCAACAAGCGCAAACCACAGGCATCTGAAACTGGGGTTTTGGGATGAAGGGAAAAAGAGTTCGTTGAGTGTCCGCAAGTCGTTGGGTTTGTCGTTTTTCGGGGTGAAATGTTGGACAAATGTACTCGTAGGGAAGTGAAGCAAAAATGGGTCTGAACAAATTCAGGGTTCTGACTCTGGCAGAGGTTCTTGTGAAACTGGAAGGAGGTCAGCGCCAAAGTGGGGGTAGCTCATGGTGAATGGGATTGCGGCAAGTTTTTTTTAAAAGGCGGTCTGCGGTTGGGCATTTCCCTCTCAAAAGCGAAGGAGTGTGTAAATGGTGATGAGATTCCAGTGAGCATTCATTGCAGGTCTTTTGCTATCTGAGATACGAGTAAATCTTTGGTTGTGAGGTTGTGATTGTGGCCGTGGCTGCGGTTGTGGTTGTTATTTTTGAATTGCTCTCAGAACTACCCCTCAACTTGCCAACCAGCAGTGTGGATTGATAAGACCTTAACATGCATGTCTAGCCCCCGGCATGAAACGATGCCTTAGGAGGCACTTGATTATCACTTCATCTTCCAAACGCATGGGCGAGTTCATTTTTGATGCTTCTGACCCATCCATCATTTTCTGTGGCTCTAGTGCCATGCTGAGGTTAGCGTGGTGAAGGACAAAGTGTGTAGGTTGCAGTTGCAGTGCAGGTTCGTTCAATCAAGGCACCATAAGGGCCTTAGAATTACTTTAAGTGCAAGAAGTATATATTTCATTCAAAGTAATGGTTCAACTCAAAAAACATCAGATGCCAATTTGACGCCAACCATTGTTTTGACAGCGGTTTGATCCTGGTCCAAGAAGCGGCTTGAACGATGCCTGGCGCCAAATCCCCAAAAAAATCCACGCTCCAAAGGAGCGCCTTTCCCAATCCGAAACTTGAGGATCTTGGATTTTGGTGGTTTGCAAGTTGCAAGTGGAAGTTCCCCTGGTCGATTTTTTCACATAGAATGGACGCCTTGTAAAAAGGAAATCTCATTACCAAATAGACTTCCAAGTTAACCTAGAACCTAGCAGAGTGTATGATCTCACCTTAAATGCTTGAGGAAGCGCTTGAATTTGGGAGGAATCACAGGATGAATTTGTCAATCCCAAATTCCTTTGAAATAGAAAGGGCTGGAAGTTTGGGAAGCCAAAACAGGTATATACCCAAAAATCTTGGCAGAACCCCAGGACCCAAAAAAGGTAGCAGGTGGCTGCTTTCTTCGCCACCAGATAGGAGGGTCTCTCTTTCTTTCTTGGTATGCTTGATATGTCTTGTCCCTTCCATTCTCAAAAGTCTCCAGGTTTCCATCTACTTTAAGGTCAAAATAGATGGCTTGCCGATACCAGAAGGTAGGTTAGTAAAGGGTCCTTATATAAACCAATATGTAGGGACGGTTAGCCATGTACTTTTTGAACTACTGTATGATTTCCAATTTCAAAGAAAGGTTTTATCTGTGCGGCGGGCCTAATTCTCACCTCACGGCGGCTTTTTGAATAAACATCTGTGCGACCTTTTTTTTTTCGGAAAAGTTTGGGGGTCCAAAGTCTCCAAAAACGGTGGGGTGGGTCCGATCCCACCGTTATGAAACCATGAAAATTCCCGAGGATCTCAACGCCAAAGACTCCGAAACGGTCGAAACCGCCATCCGACTCCTCAGGGTTTTTTGGTATCAAAAATCCGAAATTCGTGGGACATTTTTTTCCGGGTGTGCCGTGTAATGTTCGCTTGACTTCAGCGTTCCTCACCTGGATTTCCCCAGTCGGATGGGTTTTGGATGCGAACGGAAAAAATGGTATGGCGCGCGTGACCGTTGACTCCACGTGGTGGTTTAGATTGGGTGGTTTAGATGAGGTTGGAAGGTGGTTGGTGAAGATTGCTGGTGGGACATATTTGAAACACATATAATAAAAAAAACCATGGTAAGTCACTCCCAGAAGTGGCAGATCTTTTTTCTCCGCAAATTTTCCTACATTTTCGACCATTCTCTTTTTAGATGATGTGTTTGATGATCATGAATCATCATCCAAGTTGTGGAAAGTTTCTGCCATTTGTTAGTGACCCATTTGAAGCTGGAAATGTTGAACCAACATGTAACATGACACCCCCCCCAAAACCTCTGAAATAGCTGGAAAGGCGTGTCTGATTTTGAGAGGCCTTTTTTGTAAGTTCTAGTTCTTGGAATCATGTTGCATTCAGAGTCCCCAGTCCACAGCGGCAGCGACCCGTTAGTGGTTGAAGCATCCATTTGATTTGGCCAATGGGGAGCAAACTGATATTCATCTACTGAGAAGGGTGGACCTTTTCCATTTGACATCCATTTTGGACCATCTGTCTAATGGCTTTTAAAGCCAACAAAAACTCCTTGAAACTAACAGTTCAGTTCGCCCCTGAAAAATAGGTCGGGCCCCAAAAGGAAACTATTTATTTATATAGTCTTCCAACCATCCATTCTCAGGGGATGGGTAGATATTTCTGCGTTGAAGCCGCAAATTGCAAATGAGTTCTGGGTTGCCAGGTGCAGACGGCCCGTTTCAAGCTTTTGAAGTTGAAATATGACTTCTGGTTGAAGAAGGCGCAACTTCCAGCGCGTTCACAGACAGCCAAGGGGGATTTGGGGGGGGGTGAGTGACAGCACAATCCCATGGTCCAGGGTGCAAGCAAAAAAGGATCTTGCGTGTGTGTTCATCGCCAAGATGTGACATGAGGCTATAAACCACCAAGAACTCTCATTGAGGGAACTTTTTTTTTAAAAATCACTAGAGCTGTCCTTATTTCAAGATTTTGAACAGTTGTTGGTCTTGGAGAACCGGAGAACCGAATTTCCCATTTATCTAACCTCTTTGCTTCCAGGTGCCTGATGTGAACCAGTTGTCGATCCAAGTGAAGGTGTCACTATTTCGGGTGGAGATGTTTGGGTCCACCATGTTGGATGGTGGATGCATGGCTTTTACTTTTTTCAGTTGGACCCTGCCTAAAGAAAAACCCTTCAGATTTTTTTTGCTGAAATCTTCCAAACTTGAGATGGAATGGCTTTTTGTGACCTCCCGTGGGTTTGAGGGTTTACGCCAGAAACTAAGTAGGGGTTGTGGCAGGTTGTTTCCTATCGGATCAGTGTATGTTCCGTATGTTTGGAGGTTTGTAAAGTTTATCTGGTTCCACTTTCTGTTGATGTGTTCTTGCGTTTCCCTTTTTCAAAAAACATTCTAGTTCTCCAAGTGAGTCCTATTCTCTTGTAGCATTTGAGGAGAGCCAAGATAAAACAATATATATATATACACATCATAATATATATAGATGAAGGTGTCTCAGGGTTCATATAGCAAGTAGGCAAGACTTTCCCCAGACAGCACTAGGAGCTTTCCTGATGGCTACAGCCAACAGGAATTGACAAAGACCTAGTCAATGCATCCATCAAACACACTGTGACACATACTCTATTTTTGTAGATTCTAGATAGATTCAATATTGTCTATATTTAGTGGAAATGACTGCAATGGCAAGGTCCTTCATCTCAAGTGGTGCATGATTTTCTTTCCCGCGGAAGGAAATAGCTCAGAACCCTTAAAAGTTAATGCTTAGACATATGACCTTCCATTGTTCGCAAAGTGAACATCCTTTGGGTTGAAAAACCTATCATTTAAGCAATGAAAAAAGGGCCCCCTGGGTGGTTGTTTAGGATATATAGGGGATGACATTTCCTACCCAGCTATATTTGGGATTCGTAAGGGAACCATTATAAGAACCCCTATTAAGCAACCAGTATATATGGGATTATAATGAAGCATTATTAGGATTCCTATTAAACAACCAGTACAGTATTTCATGGAAAGTATCTGGCCTTTTTTTTCGTGGCTCATTTGACAACCGTGGAGGAGATTTCCCCGGCTCTGCCTGTGCTGGTGTGGGGGTGCCTTATTTGACCCTTCGTTTTGGTGGCTTTCCATCTGACGATGGTCAGATGGTTGGCGTGTTGAAAACGGCTTCCCAAGTGTGGTCAACCTAGGACTCAAGTTACTGAAACCTGTAAATGTGAATGGTTCCTTTTATCAGGAACCTTCTCCCAAGATGACTGCGAAAAAACAGCACGACAATTTTTACCATACCATGAGCGGCGTATTTTTCTGCACCATTTGACATGTTGGTTGAGTTCCCTGGTGGTGTCCTTGATTACGGCGAGTTTTGCTCACACCTTGCAGTTCCCAAGAAACCGCTTCGCTACGCAACCCTCTTGGCTATGAGCTTTTCATTGGACAGAGCATAGATGCAGAATGCCCAGAGGAGCTCCACCGCAACATACTCAGGCCTGGTGATTGCCAGGCCCAAAATCAAAAATAAAACAAGGGAAACATGTACCATGTTCCGAAGTTCGGTGGGATATTTTTCCTAGTGGAAGGAATCGTCAGTCCCCTTAAAGTGGCAAGGAAGCAAAAAACCTGCACCTCCAAGGGTCGACGGCACCGAAAATCCCGGCACTGAGTTGGGGGGAGGGCGTTGGTGGCGTTTTTTCCAGAAAGTGACTAGTTGGCGGGGGATGCTTCACAAAAAGATAAGAAAAGAAACTGCGCCACATGGGAAAAACATCCTCCAGCTTCAGAACTATGGGGTTGGTTGACCGGTGATGGGGGGTAAGGGATCTCATGATTTCCAAGCTGGATCTCACGATTGAATTGACTGAACTTCAAGAAAATGGTAGGAAAGTAGATTCAGTGGCACCTTGATAGTTGCGTTGCAGGTCCCTGTATGACAAATCATCATTGACCCTTAGTGGCTATGGGGTGGGCTATTGGTGCCTCCGTTCCAACGCTTCGGGAGCTATGGCACCTGGCAGGGAAAGGCAGGGAACAACGGGGGACACCAGTTCAGGGTTGAAATTGGGTTGATCTATCCTAGTATACAGACTCGAAAACTTCTGTGATTTATATGGGAAGTCTTTCAACCACGGTAACCACGACATCAATTTCCATGAATTGAGTTTTTGGCATCTTCGAATGCCAGTTTTCCATCTAAACGCCATGTCACATCTAGTGAATGACCACCAGTGCAGTGTCGCGTTTGCAACTCTTATAATAGTACAGTAGTTATTTAGTGGATCTTCCACCAGGCGGACCATGATTCACCCTTGGGAGTTTTCGTTCGAAAAAGCAGATGCCAAAACATCCAAAAACCATCTATCTTTGATAGCGAATCTAAAGGAAAAAAAACGCCACGTCACTCATCTTTCTCTGCACCGCAGCGTTTGCTGTAGCAGTTTGGTTTTTATTTTTTCCCAGAGGAAACGTAACGCCATGCCGACGGGCGGCGATGAGGAACGTCCGCCTTTGGTGGAATCAGTCATTGGGAAAAAGTCTTCAGCAGGTTTTTGGTGCACCCCTGCTTTGGTCAAGAACACAGTAGTGGCAGATAGCAAAAGTTTTTCTTGGGGGGTATCCCTTTTTTTTTTTGAAACTTGGCCAGTTCAGATGGTTTCCTGCTTTCAGTTTCAAAAACACATGCATATCTCCTTGGTTTTCATCAACAAACGTCCTTGCCTTTCTTGATTTCACACACTCAACTCCAAGTTTTCACTCCCTTTGCCCTGAAATCACAATTCGGGCCCTCCAATTTTAACATCATCCATCAAAATGGTGAATCAATTACTTCTGGTGGTAGTGCTCCTAAAGTTTTGAGAGATATCAATTTTGTCACTCAAGCAATTGCATTATATGAAGCACATAATAGATCATAGATACTGTACTATACTCCCCAAAACTAACATAGCCCCTAAAGATGATGGTTTCCAATAGGAGCCTCCTTTTCTAGGAGGTTGTTTTCAGGTGCTTTGTTAGTTTCAGGGAGGGCATGTACAGTACACCTCCGGGCAACCTATAGCAGCCCCACCTGTCCCGACTCGTTGACGGTTCCTACTAGAAAAATCCTCCTAAAATGACTGCAATTCTGGCTGGTAAGACCTTATGGTTTACTCGAGTCCTACATATTATGTACTGTATCTAAACATATACACATACAATATAATTACATATATAGATATATGTATACATATGTCTATGTAGATACACACATATATATATATATACATATGCTCATGTACAGGAATGCAGATAACGATACAGATACTGATCAAGGACACCAATGCTAGAATCCGGACCCCAAGGTCGACTGCCAAGACTCCCCAGTGCCTGCGACTGGCATGGCACGCTGCCGCGGACGCAGCGTTCTGATGGTGCCATTGTTACTGTGTGCTTTTGCGATGGGAGCTGCGTTGACTTGGCGTGCCTCGGAGAGGTTGGTTGATGGAAGCAGGACCCAACGGGGTGCATGTTTCTATGTAGAGATATTAGATATAGTCATAGACATGTAGATATAGATAAGCAGTGACTAGAGAGGTACAAAGGTTTCAAGAAACGTGTCTTTAAGCGGCAACAATGATGTGAATCTCTGCTCTATATCGTGTATATCCATCTAATTTACAACCAGTCAAGAGTGATACACACGCATAATGTAGTAACTCCCGAATTAAACAGCCAGGGGCTTATACACTTTATGACTGTCAAGGTTTGCAAAAGATTGCCGCGGTGGCCGAGATGATGTCCATACCCAAGACTGGGTGAAACGGAAGCGTTGAGAACACGGAAGAGTTGATGGCTGATGGCTGATGGATTTTGTGTTTTTTTTGGTACTATCAAACCAAATTTCGAAGTACAAAGATAGAGGGGATGGTGCAACTTAGTGTATACAGTATAAGTGGAGGCTCATCATACTCAGCATCCTCAGTCTACTAATCGTACTCGCCAATCATTGCCATTGTCCTCCTCCTCCTCATCATCATCATCATCATCATCATCATCATCATCATCGTTGAACTCATCGAACACATCTACCAGTGTACTCGGTGCCCTTGGCAGTGGCGATCAACAAAGTATCATGGTTTTACCGGATACCACAACTTCTCCAATGCCCTTAAAACTCCTTCCAATGGCCACCAAGAGAAAGATGATTTCCTTTTCTGGGTGATGACTTCAGTTTCCAGCCATTTGTTTTGGAGTACCCTCCCTGAAACTAACATAGCCCCTCAAAATCAATGGTTGGAAGATGAACATTCCTTTTGGGATGGCCTATTTTCAGGGGCCATGTTAGTTTCAGGGAGCGTATGTCTTATGGGGCCTGCGGCCTATGACTCTATGCGCAACAGCACATGCTGTTTCAGCTCACCGAAAAACTCGAAGGAGCTCCTATGGCGATCGCCAGTCTACTGTGCGCTTTGGTAGATCTAAAGCCAGTGAGGTGCTTGGTGAGCTCAGCGTGAAAGAAGTGCAGGTGGGGTTTCCGGAGGGACAGCCCACCAGTGACTACTGCCGGGGTTGGTTTGGATGGTGATGCTTTGTCTTGAGGTGGGCTTGGAGTGGTTGAAAGGTGAAAGATGAAAGAATTCTGGATGATTTTGGTTGAGAGCTACTGTATAGGGCTCAGGTGTCATGGATGGTTGTAGTGCTGATGTTTGGCTCCATCAAACAGCTGAAGTGGTATTTGTATTGGCTAGTTGGAAGGAGCGTTTGGGACCACAGCACCTCACACATTCCCAAACCATGCGCAAAGTGGCATTCTGAACATACATTGTAGAAATACATGTGCAGACTCATGCACTTATTTATTGTAATTGTAATTGGTAATGTGTACATATAAGGGTAGATGATAGATATGTAAATGTAAATGTAAGTAAATATATATATATATATACATGTCCACACACATATCTATATCTATATCTATATATGTATATATGCATATATTCGTGTGTTTGTGTGTCTATTTCCCTATCCCTGTCTGCCCCATCCTTGGGCTTCCCAAGGCCATCTCCAGTTGGTTCATGGCGCAGACCGGCAGCGCCGCGTGCCGCCACAGTCCCAACGTCACCGCGTGGCTGGCGGGACCCTCCGCAGTGGAGCTGTTGAGACCTCCGAAGGTGCAGATCATGATGGTATTCTTCAACGTTTTAAATGGTTAAAGTGCGTTTTTCCAATGTTTATTATATATGCGTGCATATATACACATATGTGTAGATATGATGTTAATATGTATATGTATAGATAAATGACATCCTATTGATCTATGTACATATAGTTACTATATATATATGGCACCATATATATATATATATATACATGTGATTGAACGTCTGAAACGACCTACTTGGCTTAGCCTTTACCGGAAATGCGCTTTTACAAAGCCACCACAAAAACGTTTCTGCTGGAGTGTCTTTCTGACATCGCGCAAGCGACCCCCCCACCAACGTGGTGAACACGTAGTCGAATCTTTCAGCATGACCAACCACTGAATTTCCTCCATAGTCTTAATGAACTATCATCATGTTTATGATGTATGTCAACAGCATTGATAATATATCAAAATCCATCATCCCATCACAAATTTGGCCCCAGATGATTAGACTTTGGTGATTTTTCAACTACCAACTGAATGACTTGGCGGTTCTCGTAGTTCAGAGGCCGAAACCTTGGCTTATTTGGATGGCAAGGGTCCGAAACCACCACGTTTTGCACGTGTGGTGATGGTGACACAAAGCTCCGTAATGGAATACAAGGCGTCCGCTGCGGAGAAAGTCAGGGAAAGTTAGGATTCTAGGACACCAATGATTAGGAGTTCGTTACTTCTCCTTGTTTGTTGTTTACGTTGTTTATTGTGATTATCGTTGTTGTTGTTGGTTGTTGTTGTTGTTGTTGTTGTTGTTGTTGTTGTTGTTGTTGTTGTTGTTGTTGTTGTTGTTGGTTGTTGGTTGTTGGTTGTTGGTTGTTGGTTGTTGGTTGTTGTTTGTTGTTGGTTGTTTGTTGTTTGTTGTTTGTTGTTTGTTGCCGCTGCTGGGTTTTCCTTTTTTACTTGGTAAAGCCCCAAAGTCTACAATCCCAACATCTCCCCTCCCAGACCTCGGGATGTAAAACATGCCAAAATTCCACAACGAGATACCTTGGGTGGTTTTTCTTCCCAGTAATAATTGGCAAATTTTGTAGGTTTAGATATAGGGATCTCCCCCAAACCCTAAAAATGTCATGTCATCCTGGTGGTGACTACTGGGAATGGAGGACAGCCCCCAAAAAATTCCAATGATACTGTTGATGGGTTCAGAAATCCGGTAAACTCGCCAGTTGAGGTTGGTAGCTTTTCCCATTTTTTTGGCAAGGTTTTATACAGCCCAGGTGGTTTTCTCGCCGGATTTCTGAACCATCAACAGTACCAACCTCTGCTTCACTCGAGGTGGGTCCTGTGGATGATCTCAGCAAGGCCAGCATCACTGAGCTAGTGCCAAAAGGGGCCATTCCCTACTCCAAGCGACCAGGATTTGAGGTGCCTGGGGTGTTGGTGGATGTGGTGGGAATGTTCGGTATGGAAAGGGAGTTTAGGAATGTTGGGATGAATTGGAAAGGCATTGTGATGGGTTTTTCAGATGCAAATTCGGGGGAAACGTGTTTTTTCAGTTTTCAAGATTTCAGAGGCTCAAAAAATTCCGAGCCTTTCGGTTATTGTAACCACCTTTCATTCTTAGGCCTTGAGGGGCCTGCAAGTTCACAACGTGCCAATGGTGTATCGCACCCACCACGAATTCATAGTTGGGCCCATTTGTCCCCAAAATTTCCCGCAACAGCTCTTAAAATCTAATAACAAATATCATGAAATTGGGTTGACTGGTTGATGGAATTTCAAGGATAGATCACCTTTTTAGACTTGAAACCCTGAGAGGCCGGAAAAAAATCCACCACTTTCCAGGAATGGAGAAACCGGTTGTCCCCCGTCGTTTGAGTCGTATGACAGGAGACAAGCTTCCTCGCTCCGATCTACAATGCCGCGGTAAAGGAGATTGGTGTCTCCTTGTTGCTCTCCAAATTTGGGGAAATTTTGGGTTCCACATAGCTGATATATTCCCCATACCATCCACCTATGGTATATTTACCTACATTTGGTTGATTTTTATGGCAAATGTAGGTAGATATAACATACATGGATGGTATGGGTTCTGGATACTTCCATGATCCAGTCAACACAGCTCTATACATACACACTTATATTTGTAGAATATACCCATTTACTTGTGAATAGCTTATGTGGGTGGGAATGGCTCGAAATATCCTTGACCGTCTTGGGTCTTGTATTTCTTGTTATTGCTCAAAACTCGTGTCTAGAATGAAGCACAAAATTTGGTCATGTTGAATATTCCAATCATCCATTTTCGGGGTCAATAAATTTGAGCGGCTATATGCACGGCACGTTGTGATTAGGGGTATTACCTTCCCCAGTACTAACATAGCCCGTGAAAATGAATGGTTGGAAGATTACTTTTAGGGAGGGTATCAAGTGCTTTTTGGGGATCCAAGGAATAAAAAGCCATCGCCAAGCAGGTGACGGTGAAATGGTGACCATCCTTCGAGTTTTTTCCAGGTTGGTGGAATATTGTATACTGTAGGCAATTCAGAAGCTTGAATTCATTCATGAATTGAACACCGACCCAAAAATTGGCCCTACAAAAATTTGGTTCCAAAGAAGATTTGGTTCCATAAATGGACCCTAAATAAACCCTAAAACAAAATCATGGCTCCAGTTTCACTCAAATAACATCCCAGGTTGGTAAGAGCTTTTGGGCCTATTTGGCCACAACTGGCAGAGGAAGGAGGTGGGTCGGGGTCTCTGGTGGTTGGTGGTGGGTGGTGGGTGGTTGGTTGGTGGTGGGTGGTGGTTGGTGGTGGTTGGTGGTTGGTGGTTGGTGCAACTAGACTTGGGGTTTTCTTGATTCAAACCTCACATAAAGTTCGAACAGACCTGAAAACCAACCGAAAGCGGAAAATTTGGTGGATCAAGAAGCTTCATGGGAATCCAATCACCTACAAGATTCCAAAGCTTGTCACCTCCATCAACTTTGCTGGGCAAAGGCTACTGGCCTAGGCCACAACAAAAATCTCCAAAGTGTCCCAAAGGACCTGTATTTTTCAACCATCCCAACTCTTCATCAGACTTTTTGGTTCCTCCAACCGCAACAGGCTTCGTTCCGGGCCACGGCATGGTGACCTTTTTGCCTCGCAACGACCCCTTGGCGCCTGCGGGCACACGACGCGTACGCTTGAAGAGTGCCCTACGGCCACCCTTGCCGTCACGACCAGATGCGCAGTGGTTGTATCCATTGCCTTTAGATATGGAGGTGGCATCTTTTGGTGAATGAAATGTGTACTGGTTTTGTTAAAAAAAAAAGATCCCAACTATACCCAAAAATATGATACAGTAAATCATAGTTGTATATAGTTAATAGTTGTATCACTTTACTCTTTAATTTGAATTGGTTTTGGACCATTGTACCACCGTAGGATGATGGGTGGGTAGTTGGTGAGTTGCGCGTGGCTGTTGCTTCAACTCAAAGCGGCCCAATTGTTGATTTTGGACCCCTTAAATAATCCCAACAGGTAGGGGGTTATGCCCAAAAAAGCCATAGGTTTTCAGAAGAAGTCGTGAATTCCACAACAAACAAAAAAGCCATACCCTCCCTGAAACTAACATTTTCGTACCTAAAAATGGATGTAGTTGGAATACTACACTTTCCTATTGCGGATTTCGGCCTATTTTCAGGGGCTATGTTAGTTTCACTTGGCTGCCCCAGGAAGTTAGTAGATGGCTGGTAAGTGGGTTATAACCTGCCTATAAATGGGGGTATATTGGGGATATAACCCACTTACTAACCATTGATCCTATCTTCCTGGGACATCCAAGCAGGGAGGGTACAAATAACACTCCAGGCCGCCCCGGCACACCACCAGGTGAATATTACTGCATGGAATGTGTCGGAATGGAAGATCAATCATATCACCTTCTGTGGACAAGGGCCATATGATTCACCCAGCAGTTTGTTGAATGCCTTTAAACAAGGCGGGGGGGATCTCAGACTTCCATCCATGGAGAAAAAAAAACGGGCACTGGATGTTTTTTTTGGGGGTTAACAGGAAAAGGGTTTTGGTTTTAGTGGTTTAAGAGCTTGAGATTTGTTTTCGGAAATGAAATGTGTTCTGTGTTGGTGTATGTGCGCATTTTTAGCCAGATTCAGAGAGAAAATAGATGAACATACATTGCTTGAGCAAAACTGTCACTTTTTTTCCTCACAAGAAAAAACATCTGCCAGCCCAAAACTTCGCGGTGATACCCTGGTGGTTTTCGGGATGCAGATTGTGAGGTCAGTTGCATGTTTGTCAGACCAACTTCTCCAGTGGTCCTTGGGACACCCCACAGATGCTGGGTCAAGTGATGGAGCATTGGGAGTGAAGATCTTGAAGATGACAGAGGTTTTGTTCAAATCTATGGGAGAAGGGCAGGTGTTTATTGAATGGATATACTGTAATAAGCCCATATTGGTTGCTTAGGAAAGTTATCATGCAAAGATGCATGACAAGCTAGTGCTCAAAGAACATCTGTAATTGAGGCCGCAATTTACCAGCATGTGATATCGTACCACTTTTTAGAATCAACATCGAAACCGCCGTGTTGAGTTCGTGAAACGAGGGTTTCGGTGGTCCTTCCTCCATGTTCCCAGACCTCAATTCAATGGTGAATTCCCTGATGCAAGGAGTTGGAAATTTAACACATTTGATGTTGTGCTAGGAAGCTGGTGATTCTTGCACTTATTTTGATACTATACCAACTATACCAAGAATATCCCATTTTTTTTTTGAGATTTGCGTTTTGGGGTCACACACCCAAATAGATTTCCTTCACGTAGTTTAACATCACTGAGGATGCAAAACTCTGGAAATACATGTATGTAGAGTTACATATCGAAGATGCACTCAAAGGTAAGTTGTGATCTTTAACTAGATGGTGGTTTCAAATATTTTGTATTTTCACCCTTACCTGGGGGAAATGATCCAATTTGACGAGCATATTTTTCAAAGGGGTTGAAACCACCACCAAAATGGTATGATTTTGCAATCTCACCTCCGTGGCCCCCTTTAGGAGAGAGTCTCCCAAAGTGGCAACCCGTGACTTGGACGGTTTGGATCAAACGCAGCCACTAGAAAAAACGTTGCAAGCTGACAGTGGATCACATGACTTTGGAGATGTTTTTGCCTGTAAATCTGTGAATGTTTCAAACCAAATGTGTTGGAATGGGCTGGAGGAAGGACAGGCTGATTATCTGATTTTTCAGAATGAAGTGGGTTAATTTACCAACCAGCAAAGTGTTTTCAGAATTTTTCTTCAGAACATCTGTTAGCTCCCTCTAACACAGACTAAACTTCTCTCAGTTCCCTATAGTAAGGCAAAGTCACAACTTTTTTGCAGGAGTTGTACACTTAGCCACCTTTAAAAGGAATCCCTATAAAGAGTGGAATGTGGGATGATTTTCCATAGTACAAGGACTATATACTCTAGACACCTATAGACAATGACACATACACAATCAAGCAGAATTATCGGGTATGTCTTGCTATCTTCAAGTGGTATGTGATGCATTCGAGCCAGCCCCGCAAAACTCACTTCTTTGGCTTGGACTGACGTCAACTTTCCCTGGATAGACCAGGGCGGGGCATTGAGTGATGTAGATTCCGATTCCAGCCGCATACACTTTCACACTTACAGTTTGCCAACCAAAAGAGATGGGTGAATGTTAGTGATTGGTGATTGTCGGACAAAAGAGTCATCATCATCATCATCATCATCATCGTCATCATCGTCATCATCATCGTCATCATCATCATCATCATCATCATCATCATCATCATCATCATCATCATCATCATCATCATCCTCCATATCCATACCTTGAATTTGGTGCTACCCCTCTTTCAGCGTTGCCCTTCCAATGAGGTCGTGAGAGCCATGATCAAGGCGTGTCCTGGGGTCCTTGGAGCTTCTCTGTGACACAACGACCTTCCACAGGTTCGGGGAACCCATTGGATCATCTCACAAGTGATGGTTGCATTGGATGGAAGTAGAAAATCACCCTAAATGAAAGGAAACGATCATATTGGAGATACACCCATTTTCCACTGAACCATGATCATGGGAGGAAGGGTATCCACCACAATTTGGGAAGAGCGGTTGATTTCAGTAACACTTGGGTTATTGAGGAAAAATTGATCATGATATTTCCAGATGGTAACATAAGCTTATCCTTCCCCAGCAACTTAAAAAATCGATTACGCTCTGGTAAACTAAAATTGGCAATGGAAAAAATCTCCCTTTTTAATAGTTGGTGGTCCATTTTCCATTATCCTACCCATTGCTAGGAAATTGATTTTAATAGGAAATACATCTTTTCTTTTTCCGGGTCCATTTTCCAGCCAGCCATGTTAGCATCACAGGAGGAGTACCAAGTACCAACCGTAGAATCCCACGGCGCCGAGGCATCGCCGTGACGGACATCCGCTTCCGTGGGGAACGCATCGTTTACGAGTTGGCCTTGATGGACGCTCAAGCCATCTACGGTGGAGCGGTGCGAGATCAGTTCATGTCACTTGAACAGATAAACAGATCCAACAAGCTGAAAATTGGGAGGTGGGTTGGATGCTTGGAGATGGTTGGATGCTGAGAGCATGACAGTTTTGGGGTGTGAAAAACAGCTTGCTTTGGTTTTGACGTTTTTTTGTTAAAATGTTGCCGTTGACCTTTATTCCCCAAAGAAGGATTTTCGAAGCAAAACCGATTTCGCGGATTTGGCGGGATTTCCAAGCTCCGATTTGTACCATTTTGCAGCCAAGCAACTTCCGTTGCTGCCAAGGTATTCTGACAGTGCTTACACGATGTCCCAATGGAGCACCTCCTTAGAGCCCGGTGTGGATTGCCCAGATCGTGCGACGTATCTTTCAGCAGCCAATTGGATGGGACCAGAGATGTCCAACAGCCCAGATCCTAGGTGGGGCCGTAGAGTTTGAAAGGTTTTGAAGGTTGGGGGTTATACAGACATTATACACATCATATCACAAAACCAGCAGAAACTGTTAAACAGGCTTTTGATGCGAAGATTCAGATGAAGCAAGCTTCCAAAATTGCCAGGAAGGCACAAGAATTTTGGCCCATTTGTGTCTTCGACTGGGTGGAAGATCATGAAATTTGGCGTCATATGGATGGTGGACATACCAGAGGCTATGTCCGTAAGACAGTGGTTGTAAGGTCCATTGCCACTGTTGGTCACTTGGATGGGATTTGTATACGCCCGAAACGGTGGGGTATACCTTGGGGTTGGGTGTTTTCAGTGTTGAATGTCAGAGATTCACCCAAAGTGACATCCTTGGCAAAATTTGATGGTCATCTTTGAAGATGGTCACTCATTTTAAGCTTTTTGTTTGGTGTGTCTTGGATAGGCCCTTCTTTTGGTAGTCTTTTGTATGGCTTTTTGTGGTTGTTTGTGATGTGGAACATGTTGCTGAGTCTCTGGTGACTCTTCTCTGGACTTCACATGGAAGGTGTTGAATATCATTTGAAGAGTGAAAGGCTTTCTGCAACCCCACCATGTGACCATTGTGTTGCTCAAATTGTAAACGACTCAAGGTGACACCACCACAAAGAATTTCAATGAATTTCAGAAGCAGGAACACCATATCTAATATCTTTACTTTGACTATTTGTTATGGATTTTGTTTTTTGGTCAATACTGGTGCTGCTTGTATTTCAAGCAGCTTGTGGTTCATTTGGGGTTTCTCGAAAGGCAATGATGATCCAAGGCAATTATGACTACATCATGGATGTGAAATTCCGCGAGGACGGTGAAATCAATGTGGAAACCCGTTTTGCGGGATATCCGGAGTCCCTTGGCCGGCATATGTGGGCAGGTGTAGGTGTCAGATATATAAAGTCCATGTGTGACCTGTTTGGGGGTTTTCGCCAACCTGCCGATGTGCATCCAACATGGATGAAGATAACGCACGGCCTGTCGGAGGTGGATTTTGCAGTGATTTCCAGGTTGAAGGCTGTGAAAGTTGAGGTTTATATAGTTGGTGTGTTTTTTTGCTGTACCTTTTCCTTGAAAGATATACTCCGAGCCACTACTTGTAGGTGGTGGTGGTTCTACCACCAGCCCCGGAGGTATGATTCGAAAGAATATCTATGACGCATCTGCTGAAAAAACTGTGCCTCTTATTTTGGCCTTGATTCCCAAAATCTCAACCTAAGAACCACACATGTAACATAGGTTTAACCATTCGAGGTGTGCTCCTGCAATCGATTCGCTACCGTTTTTGAAGCACTGCAACTGAGGACGAGATACCCGGGAAAGGGAGAGGAAGTTTTTTCGACCATCGTCCGCGATGGAGTCGCTGGTATTGTCCATACTCACAGTGTGTCATGGAAAGCGGATATTGAAATAGCAGGCTGGGATAGGAGGGAACCAGTTTGTGAAGATATTGACATAGTGCCGTGTAATTATTTGATTCTTTGACGCAATTTCTTTGGGGTGAGAGGCTATGAGCGAGTTACGAGAATGTTTTTTTTCTTTTCTACTAGGCTAATCGACTTCGTGATCCACATTTGAAAATGAAGCTCCAAAAAGTAGGTGGCGCAGTTTCCATCTTCTGAAATCTTCAGAAACTTCCATTTGAAGATGCATTTCCTATTCAACATGGGAATTTTCCATTGCCATGTTCGTTTTTTTTTGGGGAGTGTAGGTGGTTCATGAGAGATCAAAGTTTCTAAAGTTTCATGAAGCTGACAGGTGGTGCGAAAAATGCCTTGCACGTGACAGAAGTCCGTGAACATGAATCTTCAGGTGCAGCTTCTCAGGTCGCGATGGTGAAGACGTGAAATCACCACCGAAAGCAGCAACATGATAACCTACAATCACGAGAATCCATGACCTGAGCAATGACAAAAAGCACCTGGTTGTTTATAGTTGTTTAGGGTATATATTTATATAGGGGATGACATGTCCTACCCAGTTTATGTGGGGATTAAAAAAAAACATTATGAGGATTCCTTGTTTTAAGCAACCAGAAAATACATGGTAAATTTCTAGCGACCTTGGGATGGCCCAAAAGGTCATCTTTCAAAAGGTGGCCGGTTGGTGGTTGACATTGCATGGTTGTTGAGGGGTTCCTCCGAAGAGCAATCTGCAGGGGAGGTGCCTCACGCACAAGAGAAACGCCCGAAAAATTCAGGTTTAGGAATTACAGTAATTTGCCATAATTTGCATACTCTCCTGATCAAAGTAGATGGCATAGCTGTTTCTCAGGTAAGTTAGTATAGGGTCTGGATCAACCAATCTTCAGAGGAACATCATTAAAGGATATGGTCAACCAACCAACCAACCAACCAACCAACCAACCAACCAACCAACCAACCAACCAACCAACCAACCAACCAACCAACCAACCAACCAACCAACCAACCAACCAACCAACCAACCAACCAACCAACCAACCAATCAACTACCTAATGATATACAACCTCCAATCTTGGAAGATTTAGAACAGAATTTTCCAGTTGAAACAGTGATGCTGTTATTTTCGTGCTTCCAAAAACTTCAGGTCTGGGTGTGAATTGGAAGGCGGATGAGAATGAGCAGCGCTGCTTGGCGTTTCAAGAACTCAGGGATATGTGCCTCATTTTGAAGGTTATCCATCCGAAGGCAACCACTCCTTAAACGCTTGATTTCCTGGGAAACCCAATGGGTTAGGTGATGATTTTTTGGCGGCTCCCCAAATTGGTAACTGATTTTGTCTTGTTGGAAGAACACCCCTTTTTGCTGCATGAGTTTTTCATGTCAAGGTAACTAATTTACGTTCAATATTGTTGTAGGTGAAATTCTGATGATGGCACTGCAGACCTCACCCCAGGGCCCCAGAGGGTGGGCAGGATGGTGGATTAGGTTTCCAAGACGACCCTGTGGCCAATGGTTGTGTTTTTTTGAGTTCATGAACTTTTGATCTGGTTTTCGTAACAGATGCGGTCTCAAGGCCCCTGCTGTTTGCACTTTCAGAAGGTAGGGAAGCGATGTGCTTTGCAGGGATCAACTGGCTGTTTTACCAAAAATGGAAGGTATTGTCAGGTAATCTAATCTAACATAGTTGTGGAAAAAAAACCATTTGACGATGCAATATGTTTTTGGGGTATTTACTATCAGAACGATGGGATTTCGATTGCTCTCCTAGAAGACGAAGGAGCGAGGGTGGAGGTATGTAAAATCTCAACAATCAAAGGAAGCAGTCTGGAGATCTCAATAGATTCTGAATTGCACCTAAGACAAGCCATACTGAAAGTTGTAGGTGGGTTTTTCCACTGTCATTTTCAATGGAGTCTTTTCCCCCCAAACAAATTCGAAGTTAGATAAGTCCTGTAGAAAGCATTCTCAAAAGACGGCAAAGTTTCATCATCTTTTCCGACAAAAAATGGATAGATAAACCTTACCTAGGTGGTGGTTTCAATTTTTTTAAATTTTCACCCCCATTTGGGGAAGAATTCCAATTTGACGAGCATATTTTTCAGATGGGTTGAAACCACCAACCAGTTCCCATTCCCCAGATTTGACCATTTCATCCCCACTGGAATCCGTGAATCCCTGATGGCCTTCCATGTGTTTTTTTTTTCATCCGAAACAAAAATCCAAAAAACCCAGGTTTCCCTACGAAGATTTTGCAACAGCGTTATGTAGAGCGTGAAGGTGAATATGGTGACATAGTGGGGTGGGTTGAACAAGGAAGCTTTTTTGAACAAGCAAACAACTGGTTGATTACGTTCAAAGGAGTCTAGGTGGTGGTTTCAAATATCTTTTTATGTTCACCCCTTGGGCAAGATTCCCATTTTTGACTAATATTTTTTCAAATGGGTTGAAACCACCAACTAGGAGTAATACGCATTTACAGGAATTCTTCTGATTCAACCGGTACAGTACAATTTAAGTAGTTGCAAACGTACTCATCTGGAGGTTTTCAGCAATTGCAAATTGATGTTTTAAGATATGTTGACAGGATAGTGCATGATTAATGGTGGCGTATTAATTGTTGTTGTGTAGAACCGATGGCGTTAACGTTCCCAATAGGAAGGCTTCGCAATGAGCCCACAAAGACAAGAAATAACTGAAACATTTTACATGTTACATATATACATATATATATATATATGATTATATATATATATACACATATTTACTTCATACATGTATATCTCCATATATTTCTATATGCATACGTAAATACACCTTCTTAAGAAGGTCAATGTTGGGTATGAATATATATGTATATAATGTACTTAGAGTGCAAAAATGGATGAGAGACCAAACTTCCAGACCCGAAAACCTCCTAATCTTTATGAAGAAAAGGACCCCTTAAAAAAGGGTGGTTGTTGTCAGGTGCACAAACCTCAACCTTTGTGGCAGATGCCCATGTTCCCAAAGCCTGGGCATCTTGGAAGCAAGAAAGTGGAAAGTAGGGGAAATGTGTGGAGGTGGGATGTGGGATATTTACAAAAGGTTTCAAAGAAGTGGATAATGTTGAAAGATTGTAGTTTCTGGGATCATATTCAGGTAGCACATTGTTGATTGGGACGGGAGATTTTAATCAGCGGATGATGATGCAAGGAAACACTTTTCTTGGGAGATAATAATTTTACCTGTGGCTAAGCTGAGGTAGGCATACCCTCCCGAAGTTTAGCATATCCCCTGAAAAGGTTGTCAAACTTTTTGGGGGGGGGGTAGTTTAAGCAACCAGGATTGAATCTCAATATGACTATGGCTCAAGATGGCTATGTCTCCTCCTGGAAATGGATGATTTTAGTTGATGACACGACCATCAAAACAGGATATATAGTCCTTTTTGATACCATACTTGTCAAAGTATAGCCATACCTGGCTATGATCATTTTTTTTTTGACCGATTTTGTTTGCGTTCAGCTTCTCATTTTGCGTTCCGCTGAGGCCATTGTCAATCGCAATAGCTCTGTGACCCGCGGAGCATCCAAGACGCTTGGCGTAGTCGATGGCTGATGGGAGTTTAGTGCGGACCTCTGAGGGCCAACTGCTGAAAGCCAGAACTGAAATGTGCAGTGGTCACGGTTGTGATTTAAACACGCACACATATATATATATATATGTATACACACATGTTAGCAGCATATGCGTATGTGTGTATTTGGCGTGTATGTGATACACATCATTTCCTCATAGACAGAAACAAGTTGGTTTCCTGTCAAGAAAAGGGCAGTGGGCAGTCTTGCGTTTGGATGGGAAGACACCCACAGAAACTACCGACAAGCGCCATGGCCGTGTGGCCAAACGCTTGTAAATTCCACCAATTTCCTTTCAAAACAGACACCCCATGACTGGACTGCTGATTTCAAGCTCCTGGGTGGTGATTTACACCCCTGAAAACTAACATGTCCCTTGAAAATTGTTGGTTGGACGACTATTTTCCTTTGAGAGTTATTGAACTTGTTTGCTCCTTAGTTGTTTCTTTAAGCAGTAGAAAAAGATGATGCGGTGATCATTGAACTGGTCCCTTTTCGGTGTCACCTAAGGAATCCACGTGGTTACCGTATCGAGTTGTTGTCCTTTGCCACGGGGCAAGTGCATTCGGCCTCCCATCCC
Source organism: Breviolum minutum Mf 1.05b.01 (assembly GCA_000507305.1). NCBI lineage: Eukaryota > Dinophyceae > Suessiales > Symbiodiniaceae > Breviolum > Breviolum minutum. The sequence continues at coordinate 17,338 of DF241316.1, read as the reverse complement.
TTCGTGAAGGTTGATTGAACGGATCATTGGATCGGTGTGAAGTGAAAAACGGGTGCCATTCGTTACAAAATGGCTGAAACCATGGGTTCTATTTGTATTTTTTAGTTGGAATTTAACAATGTTTCCTAGTTTAAGATTGAGGAGTTTGCATTTCGGAAGAGAAAGTTTTATGATCATGTTGGTGATATATGTTTTGAAAAACCACTGCTATGAAACAGTCGGATCCAGGAAGGGGTGGTCACTGCGTGAATTCAAACACTCTTTGACGTTCGAAGGGATGAGGAATGTGACTGGAGCATAGGAGGCTTCTGAGTTTGATTTCACCAGGACAAAGGTATGCATCTTCCACAAGAAGGATCTGACAAGGATGGCCTAACTCTCTTGAATTGTTGGATGTAATTTAAGCAAACAAACGCCAGTGTTCGGAATTCGTTTGTTTGAGTGCGCAATTTGCTGTGTTCTGTCGAACAAGGTCTTGTTTTCAAGCCAAGCACAAATATAACAAAAAAAAATCACATGTGAAAAAGTGCTACACCCCCGAAAATTGACAATGAAACATTCCCATTTTCAATAGGAAATACATCGACTCAAATGGTTCATTTTCCATTGCCATTTTAGTTTTTTGGGGGCGGGGTAAGGCAAATTTCGAACTGGTTGATGCCGTTTTTTTTTTCCTTATCACATGGGCCTTCAGGCGATGCCTTGGACGAAGTATCACTTGGCTGTGACGAAGTATCAGGTGGATCCATTCGGAATCCTCTTGAAATGACCTTAAGAGTCTGATGGAAGGAATATGAAAGAAATACTGTTGATGGTTCAGAAATCCGTTGATCACCAGTTGAGGTTGGTAGTTTATCCCATTATTTACGACGGGTTTTATACATCCCAGGTGGTTGTTTTGGATTTCGTGCATCAACAGCATATAAAGCAAATTGGCTATAGATTTTGCAGAGGGTTTCTGAATGAAGCATGGTATGATTCATGGTTTTCGACACGCATCAAGGGAGTTTCAAGGGGAAATTCCACATGAATCATTGTTACACACTCTTGATTTTTCTTGAATGCGGAAATGATAGTAAATAGTCGCAGTCTCACAATTGGAAATTGTATCATATCAAAAACAATGTTTTTTCTTTTATATCCAAGCTAAACTTTATCTTACTTGGACAATGGCCAAACTTTAAACTTTTTGGGATTACATATATGTTTAGTACGGAAAATAAAATTCAAGCTTCTATTTTAGGGTCCATTGGCTGAGTGAGTTATCGGATTCTGATTCCAACTTCCAAGTTTTTGAATGAATCAAGCTTGACATGGCGACTTTAAACATGCCAACCATTTGAAGGTGTATTTCGACTGTTTCGTTAAACCGTTTTTTTTAGAATTGTACACTCAGTATTACTAGCCTTTTGACAAACTATTGATTTTGTACATGTTTGACACTTTCTGAATAAGTTCAGATCATCTTAGTAGGCTGCATTCCCCCCTTTTCTTTGCTATTTTCTTCAGATCTAGTCGTTGGACTTGTCGGATTCTTCGACAGCTTGGGCCGTCCTCATCATCTCAGTGTCCGGTATCCACTGAGCAGGACAACGAATACCGGCCCTCTTCGCCCTATGTGTGGCTCGTCGCGGTGGTGGGTGTGGTTGTTGGTGATTGGGTTCCAACAAAGTCAGCGGAAACGTGACAGTTGACATGCGATGGTTGGCTAGGTAGTGGTTTCAAAGAATTTTTATTTTCCCCTACTTGGGGAAGATTCCCATTTTGACTAATATTTTTCAAATGGGTTGAAACCACCAACTAGTTGGGATTTTGGATCACTATTTTCGTTTTTAAAAAGCAGGAGGAATCTATCCAAATTTGCAACCCCAACGTTCCATAAATATGATGTTTAGTAGGGGCGATCCTTTTCACACATGACCAATTATTTCAAGGTTGATGATTTTTGCTATGAGTGTTGTCAGTTGTATGCTTTTGTTTCAGTCATCTTTCCACCGCAAGTGGCATAAAGCTGTTTTTGGTAAGACCGGCGGTCTTGGTGCCGCAATTCCCTATGTTTCCTACGTTTCCCCAGGAATTTTGATGGACTGCAACCGCTGACCGGTGAGTATGCTCAAGATTTGGACGTCTTCCTCTCCAACAACGCAAGCTGATGAACATTTTGGTACTGTTGATGGAAGGAATTCTGCACCAGTTGATAGGTAGTTTACTTACAAGATACTCCCAGGTGGTTGTTTGGGATTTCTTCCATCAACAGTATGGTGATGGGGTTGTCATTTTTTTGGGCACCAACAGAGGGCCTGGCATAGTCAATGCATCCAGCTTGACCTGCTGGCCGAAAGATGATCTGTTGTTTATAGAGAGGGAAGAAACTAGTACAGTCTCTACCATCATCCATGATTGCAAAATGATATACAATGGAGATACTTGATTTGTACCACAGAATACTCTCAATATGCTTAAATGTACAAAGACCTACATATACATGTCATGATATCATTATCATTATTCTGATTATTATCAAAGATATATCATATCTACAACTACATATATCTAGACTGGGGACTGCCAAGGCCTTAAAACAGTGGGAAACAAACAATCATCACTATTTTAATAGAAGGGACTTTTATTAAGCCTCACTATACACTCTTAGAGTGTTTGGGCATGACCCACAATATGTGCAATATGTATATATATATATATATGCTATGGCATGATATATATTGTATATACATACATAGTATCTATGTATAATATATTATGAAATACATGTTATAATACGTACTGTGTACATATAGAGGGCGCGTTCCAAGTGAATTGAAGAGGAATTTTCCATCGAGCCGCTGGCTGTTGTTTTCCAGCTATGGGTTTTCGCTGTGGGATCACATCTTCCACCTGAAATGATCCCAGAAGTGGCGGCCTGTAAGTCGTCGGGTTTCCCTCCACTTCACTTCAAGCGTTTTTGACGTTCACCACCATGGGTGTTTGTACATCTCTTCAATGTCTTAGGCTTTTCGATAATATTGCCGTAGTAACAGTCGAACATTAACTTTTTTTTGTATTCTTGATTGCCCTCCGTACAACGAACATAGAATTCATTTTCTAACCATTGATTTTCAGGGACGAGCTGTTAGTTTCAGGGAGGGTGATTCTCTAAAAAAATCTTTATATTGTGAAGGTATCCTGGTGGTTTGTCCCTAAAAAACGAACGACCCAAGGAATCTCTGATGGACGAAGATTTAGTGGCTTGGATTGGCCTCAACAAGGAGAACGAATCTGCTGCGTCATCGTCTAGTAACCATATATTGGGTTGTCCCCCCTCTACGGTAACAGTGGCAAATGAAGGTTTAGTTCGGGATCGCCGATCCTAAAAAGACAATAATCCTGGTGGTGACTGGCATCCTGGGCAGGGGGACAACCCAAACCATATATGTACAGATTGTTATACTGTATACGAATATGCAAAAAAAAAACATGTATTGATATATTTATATGTATATGCATTCGTAGACGTACATGTACTTGTATGTATCTTGAAAGTAAGTTTTGGAGCATGTGAAAGTTTTACGGGTTTATTGTGTCCGGTTAGCAACTTGGAGGAAGCCCGGGCCCCCGAGGTGACAGATCTGTCAGGTTTCACATATCTCGAAGCAGATATCGGAAACTGCCCCTACCCACAAAAAGTGGCAACATATTGTGTGCACATTTATGGAGGCTTGGGAGTGGCTGTATATTAAACGTACTTGTAGACTGTTGGTGGTAGTTGGGGCCTGGCATGAATACACATGTAAATATATGTATATATATATATACACATATTATACATGTATGTACATACGTGTCTCAGGGTTGCACAGTGTCAACAGACCTCCTCCACTCTCATTATAAAATATACCAGCGGTTTTCTTCATGCTTGGTGCACCAGGAGCATATCGTCCGACAGGAAGATATTCCGCTGGTGTCCAATTTTGGCGCTTCCTTCTCACTTCAGCCTTTCAATTTCTTTGAAGGAAATACTGTCTCGAATCCTCCCAGTGAATTGTGAGGAAAGTAAACAAAGCCTATGAAAGTTGAGATGTTGAACCCCGCAGTTTCAAGAGACAATCAAAGAGTATCCGTTGTTTTTCACCTACCGAGTGATGCCATGTTGTGGCAGGATTAAAAAAAAGATAGCACAAAGTCACATTCCAGTAGCGTTCTATGTGATATCACATCAGATTTGCGGATGAAAAAAAAAGTCCCCGTGACTACAATGACTTCAAAAACGGGGCAATTAAAATGACTGCCCCCACCGCGACGATTTTAAGTCAGTCTTCTTCCATTTGCGGTGCACAGCTTTAGCTCGGGATCCCACGAAGCTTGATGACGCGCGGGAATGAAAACGCTTCATGGCCCAAGTTTGGGGGCTTGAAAAAGATGTCATTGGTGTTTTACAGGTTTTGAGTGGCTCCCAAAAAAACCCAGGCAGGGTGGTGTTTTGGTTCATTTTTTCAGGACACCCCTGTGATGATTGCAATGAAAGCCACGGAAAAGACGTTGAGGGACTTAGGTCTTGAATACAACAATGCAAGCTTGCCCTTCCACACATCTTTGGGAAGACAAGTTTGACTGCATTGTTTGCATGATCGTAATCCGCACAAAAAAAACAGATGAAGTTGCAAGGCCTTACCTACTAGCGCCGAGTTTGAAGCATATGGATCCCCCCCAAAAAATATCAGCGGAAATACCTATCTAAAAGCAGTTGCTTGGGGTGTATGCAATGTAAATTTTGGATCCTTTGGATTTTTCCTCCATCTTCCTGAAGTCATCCTGTAATTTCTACCATGGAGCCATATCGGTGAAGGTTTTTTTGCTTCAAATCTTGGACAAATGCGTTTGAGAAGACACTACATCTTTACACCTTGGACCCTTTGAAGATGTACTTCCTATTGAAAATGGGAATATTCCATTGCTATGTTACTTTACCAAGGTTAGATGTTTTTCTTTAAAACGAGGCACTACATCTGTTGTTCCCATGAGTGATGTTTAACGTGGACACATCGCACACCCTGAAATGATGGAGCTAATTCCAAAACATGGATCATGAAAGAACACCCCTTGGTGCCTTGTTACGGAAATCCTGTACGCAAAATGGCCAAACATTTCACGAATTTAGAGGCTTGAGTAACATATTTTTCCAAACTCACCCCCAGAACCAATTTTCTTCAGTATTCCTTTTTATCACTCCAGATCTTCACCTTTTAGTTTCTGGGTGAAAAAAACAACAACCATCATCCATCAAGAGTGTGATGAAAAGACCACCCAATCTGCCCAAACCTGTGGCGAAGCGAAGCGACTCGTTACTCGTTGTGAGCATGGAAAGCTTGATTCTGCTCCAACATCAGCAGCTAAAAGATCCTCGCTCCGATGCCCCCGAACCGAGAACCTTGCAAAAATAACAATGCTTAGGGAAGATACAAATGATACATCTATGTGAGATGATGTATACATAATATGTATATATGTATACATGTGAATAATGATCTATAGATGTAAATGATGATATATATAGATGTAAATGATAATATATGCATATATCATATATGTACATGCGTGTGCGAGTGTTATCGTTTTCAGCTATTTCGTTTAATTTAGTAGGTATGTAATGTCTGAATTGATTTGTATATGTATAGCTATTTGTACATGTGTATTTGTTTCTCTGGAATCTTATTTAAGTATGTTTGTAAAAGTATCTTTGTCTTTTTGTATATTTGTGTATTTGTCTATATTGATATGTAAATGTACACATGTGTATATATATATACGTACACACATACACGTATGGATATCCATATTTACAGATATGAACTGAAACGGAACGTGTTGCATGCGTGCAATTGTCATACACGTGGGCCCAATGCCCAACATTCATGGTCACAGCTTCAGAATTTTAAATAAGTGTGCTTCTTGGGATGGTGCCAATTCCATCTTCTTTGCACCTTCCAGTTTGGTTGTCCCTATGTTTATGTAAAACATATATATAAGATATGTGTATATTGTATATTGTAATATCCATTTGTGCATCGCCTCAGTCATAAAAAAGGAGGTCTCCGGTTTCGATCTCAGGGTTGGCACTGTCGGACAGAGGGTATTGGAGCTGACTTTCTCGATTCGAGCCTCTGAAAAAGGACAAAAAAAGGGATTGCTGATAGTCCGGAAGCTTCAGAAATGTCTGGGTGGTGAAATTTCTCCAAATATTTTTGGAAGGTTCACCTCGAAAATTGGGGAAGATTTTCACCCATTTTGACTACTGTAATATTTTTCAAAGGGGTTGGTTCAACCACCAACTAGATGTGATTGATCCAAATTCTTGGAACTTTTCGGGAAGGTTGGTGCCTTCTAAAGTTGTTCCAAAGTCAGCTAGAAAAATACAATGTTTTTTTTTTGGTAGCTAAAAACCTAATCTTCCCCCATTTGTTGCTTGGTGGTCACCTTGTTTTTCAGATATGGCTGATGTGAATGATGAATGATCATGGGTCAGAGTAGCAACTTCCCAAACCCGCCCTGTTTGGGACAAATATTTTTTCTGCATTCAGCACCGGTGCTACCCTCGGAGTTCATGCCCCCCTGCTGAAATTTAACGAATTGGTACCCCAAATTGCCATGGTTTGAACGGAGATACCTTTTTCCAAAACCCAGAATTTTGCAAATATACCCTCCCGAAAACTCACATGACTTGGCTGGAAGATCCACCATGAATGAGTCGATGTATTTCCTATTGAACATGGGGATTTTCCAGCCAAGGCATGTTGGTTTTTGGGAGGGTGTCTTCACAGGGATCATCAAATGCCACCCATTTTTTGGGGGAATCAAACTTAAATTACCGATTAATGGTAATTTTGATGGATGAAATTCCCATGAATAAACGGTGCATGAAGTTGGGGGTTGGTGTCATATTTCATCACCATTGATTCATCCAATGTCTGAGAATATATTCCCTGAAACTAACTGCTAGCTTGCCCCTGAAAATAGGCCTTTTGCCCCCAAAAGGAAGCTAGATCGTATTCCAACCATCCATTTTCAAGTGCGAACATGCTCGTTTCAGGGTGGTCAGTATATTCATCAAATCTAGGCAATTTCTAGCAACCTCACACCCCATGGTGGTTTAGTGAGGGAATTCCTCCCAAAATGACCGAAACATTCAGGTTAAGGATTTATAATAAATTGCCCAGATCAAATGTCTGGGGTTTTTCGCCTCCCTGAAACTATCATTTTCGCACCTGAAAATGGATGGTTGGAAGACAAGCCTTTCCTTTTTGGGGCCCGGCCTATTTTCAGGGGCAAGCTAGCTGTTAGTTTCAGGGAGGGTATCTCCTCTTCCCAATGGCACGTGCCATACCTTTCAACCTTCAAAGAGGCCGAAGGGCTGCGGCCAGCCTGGTGGATCGTGGCGAAGGGATGCAGTTTTCCAGGCAGCTGTTTCCAGATTCAGTGAATCAATGTATGGGGTGTACAGACATGTAGATATATATTATATTTTTACATATACACATACATATACATGTACATGTACATATACATATACTTGTTCTTATACCTTTACATATGATACATCTATGTCTAATATGTATATATATATAATATACATTTACACATTTATATAGGTTTACCTCTAAATATACATATACATCCAGTCCGTTGGTTTTTGTAGTCTAAAAAAGGATGTGTGTTTTTCTCCCTGGGTCTAGTGGTTCACGGCCGGGGTTCTCGCTTTCACCTACTCGGAGCCATTCTTTTGCTGAGTTTTTGGGGTGTAAAAATCACAATTGAGCCACGAAATAAACCCTGTTTGGTTGGGTTATATAGGGGATTATACTACCCAATTATATGGGAATTCTAATATGCCAATATAAGGATCCCTATAAACCAATCAGTATAATGGAATGTTATGAGGGTTTTGAACGTTGCTCAATTGCTTCCGACCGAATTGTGAAACCGAAATTCAGCCGCTTGATTTGTTGAGGCGAATCGTTGTTTCAGGAGGTTACCCATATCCCAGTGCCGTTTGGCACTTTTGAAGATGAGTTTCCTTTTCCCAAGGTGGGATATGTTAGCTCCCTGGAGGGTACTATTATCATGCAAACTTCTTTGGGAGTGTAACTGTCTCAGAATGCTTCAACCAATTGGCACCTGTCGTTCCTGGTTATTTTCGAGCTCCTACCCGGAAACCCCAGTAAGAATGGCAATTTTTAGAGGTTAAGTTTAGTTTCCGAATTTTTAACCCACAAAAATGCGTCAAAAGTTGGTGATGACTGGCATATTTGTGGAAGGGTGATGTTTAAACTTCAAGGCACTTGGTGGATCGCCGTGAGATTCGTGTGTTGGGTGGACATGGTGGACCTGGAACTCGAGCTTACAAGAAGCATACCAAGTAGCTTGGTTTTTTTCGAAAAACCTGCGGTTTGAGGCTTCGAAGAAAAACCAGGGAAATTTCCCTGTTCTTGTTGGGTTTAAAGAGGAACTCTTGAGTGAGACTTCTAAGGCAACGTTTTTGTTTGTTTGTTGTTTCTGTAAAACAGATGAACACTTTCTGATGTTTTTTTTTTGGGGGGGTTGGGGGTAAAAGGTAAGTTTGTTGTTGGTTGAATCAACACCTGCATTTTTTTAAACTGACGAACTGGACCTCTTGAGGTTGGTAGTTTGAGATTCTAACATCCAGTGCCGGTGGCCGGTGCTCAGATTTCTGAGGTGGCTTTAAAGGTGGCTCATTAGACCCAGTAACTGATCACCCCCTTAAAGGGGCCGAGAAGGTAACAGTTGGTGCCGGCACCGGATGTTTGAAACATCAGTTTTTGCCTTGTGTTCAATTGCAAGATGTGTTGTACAGCCATTAGTGCCTGTGACTGGATGGGATCACCGACGGTTCTTTTTGAGTATTTCATGGACTTATGATCAACTCCGGCCACCCTTAAGGGGAGTATTCCAAGGGTTTTTTGAAACCCGGAGAACTGAGGCACAAGATGAATCTTGGCAAAGACTTGACAGGATGGGATGGCTAGGACGTGGTGGAATGAATCAGTCATTGAAATAATTCGATCAAAACACAGCGCAACACGTGGTGCACATCAAATCATATCAAATTGTCTATGAAATGTTGAGTTTGGCACATTCTCCGTTTCTTCTCCCCAGATGGCCAAAGTTATGGCCTGTAAATGTTTTTACAAAACAGATGACACATTGGATAAAGATGGTCCTATCATTTGCCAATTGGTACACGACCTTTTTTATGTCATCCGTTTCTGGCAACTCCTGCAACTGCTGTATTTTCGCTGGTTTACTTGCTGGGTTTCACGAAGGGAAAACGGGACTTTTTGGATTCTTGCTTGTTGAATTAGGTAGAGCATGGTTTCTTTTGTCCCCAAACTGAAACACCAATAGAAAATAGCTGAATCCTGATTTTTCGGAGCAGGCATTTGCTTAAAAATTCGACCCCACATTGGAGACCTGCTTAGTCCCCCCGAAAGATCCAACCGTTTACAACGTTTTCCCATCAGTTTCTCCATCCCTTCGGGCTTCCAACTTCTTGTCTACAAAGCACAATACTTTGGACACCGAAAAATCTTTCCCAGCATTTATGCACTCCAAGTCATCGTTCATAGCCGTTTTTTTTATTGAGAAATCTTCTGAATTCCAGATTTTTTTTTGTGAATTCCGCTGGGTATGCTTCTTAAAGCCTTTCACATGCTTTGATGGTGACTTAGCTACAAAACTAGCAAATCATCAATGGAGTTTCCTGGTTCCCTTAACGGGTGGTAGGTAGCATATAATCATCCAATTGGCAATATATATATATATAAGTGGTATATAAGTGGTATATACTGCCAATTGGGTGATTATATATCACCTACCACCTGTTAAGGGAACCAGAAACAGCTATTGAAATCATCATTCCAATCAGAAAAGAGGCGGGCCTTCCCATTCGGGCTGCATCCCCAGTCCCATCCAAACAGCAGAAAATTCAGGTTAGGTCCTGGCTATCCATGTGGTGGCAATGGGGGACGAGGAGGTGATGTAGTGGTAGCAGATGCCTGGATTGATATTTGGGTGTTGAACTTCAAAAATAGGGGGTTTTTCCACCCAAATCATCCCATTTTTGATAGGGTTTTCCCTTATAAACCATCCATTTTGGGGTGTTTCACTATTTTTGGAAACACCCATATGTTTTTTCCCAACAAAAAAATTGGACATGATTTTGTTCACTGAATCGTCGATATGATATGAGAGTTTGGAGAGTTTGGAGAAGCAAAAGGCGGGGGTTTTGTCTTGGCATTGCGCCGGCATTGCGCGTAGCACTTTTGCGGGCGCCACCGAATACCTTTTGGGAAGACACATTTATGTGGTAAGGCGAAGACACCTTTCCCGCAGCCGAATTTCCCCCCCTCCACCGAATTGCCTCTGGAAGACGCTTTTTGAAGACATTTTTTCTTCCTGAAGACGAATTTCCGCGCGCACGCCTTGAAGATAGGGGGCCGGTTGCCAATTCCCAATACCTGGCGCCTCCGAAATGTGGCGTCAAACAATGTGGCGTCGAAATGTGGTGTCAGTGTGAGACACCGCCTTGACCAAACAGTCTTTCAGGAAATGTGTCTTCAAACAAGGTACTCAGTGGCAGGCACAAAAGTGCTACACTAAATGCCGGTGCCTTGCTTTTTGGTACATTGGGAAGGCAACAAATCGGACTTTTGGAGGGTTGAAGCTTCCGCATCATTTTGAGTCGACTTGACCTTGAGCCGCCTTTGTTGTGATGTCTGACAGGGGTCATTTCTTTTTAAGTGACGAATTTTCACGTGGTAATAAGAGGCAAGGATGTGGATTTTTGTCACTTTGACGACTCCCATAGCGCACCCATCCTCAGTGGCAAAATTTTCAGGGTTCCAATCAAACAACCTTCCTGGACCAAACCGCTTATTATGACCTTGGGAAGCTTAGTTTAATGTCCAGTGATGGTATGATTCTGTATGATTCTGTTATTATCGTTTTTCCCAAGGTCTCCTTTCTAGATGTCAAAAATGATGACTTTGTGTTTTTTGTCTCATGAATGTCTCGACAAATTGACTTGGGGAAAATATTTTTGATGGAATCACACCAGAGGATAAATCCTTTGTCCTTTGGCTGGTTGACATGAGGATGTCAAAACAGCCAGAGGGTCCAGGTAGATACAGTTAAGTGTAAACAAATATGATTTGCTGTCTAATATCTATATATAATTATATTAATATATTTATCAATTTAAATTCATATGTACATATTATATCATATGTTCACATTGTAACATATGTTAAACATACAGAAATATGCAGTGAATATGATGTAAACATTCTTGTGAGGCAGTATGAATTAATTACGTTTGAAATCACAGGCACACAAATTCATTCCAGAAAATTTTTGTCATATGGATTCAGCCTGCCAAAACATTTGGGTGAATTAGAACACTCCAAAAAAAATATCATAAGTCGAATCCCTCCAAAATTTACCAGATATCAGGGTGGTGAAATCTAAACTAAAACAATAAGTGATCACTCATCCACTCCCCCAAAAAACAATCACCCAGAAGCACCTTTCGCATTTTTTTTTCAAACCTCCAACTCAGGCCACTGGATCTTTTCATAGCTTGGCACATGTCAATGGACATGTGCAAGCCGAGCTCCTAGGAAGCAACTGGTTTCGTGTGCAATTGTGGACCCTTCCTCCTGAAATTTTCATCAAAAAACCGCTGCCAACATTCACCTTCACATCAAACATGGGAGATTCCGAAGATGGGAAGATGGGAAGATGGGAAGGTTCTCCATGTGCTTCCCTACTCAAAATCTTCCGAGGGATGGTTTGGCGGGCAAGAAACGAAATCTCAATGGCGATAGTGGCCACTGGGCTGAGGAGTGGAACAAAGGGAGGGACTGCCCAACCACGGACCTAGGTTTTCCTGTGCAAAAACGATAAAGACTTAGAAGCTGAAACACCAGCAGAGAATATTGGTATATTTTTGGGCGGTTTGCAATTTTGTCAAGACAGGCTATAACTAGTATCCTCTCATTTTCTCCAACAGGACGATGTCCTGCGTTTCTTTTTTTTGTCGAGTTTTTTAAAGCAACTGTGCGGCGAGTTTCCTAAACTCATCAAGCAACAAACTTGTCCAAGATGACAAAATGTGACATCATGACGAGACATGATGACACAATTTTAGAAAAACAAGTAGACCAAGTAGACCAACATTTAGAAGCTGGACGTAAAATCAACTCTCAACCACATGATGATATTGAACGCAAAGAAGGTAGACTTATTGTAGGGGAGTCAATATCAATGATGATCTAATCACACGTAATTGCAAACATTGGAAACAACAGGAGTCTAGTCTAGTTCAAACCTTCGAAAAACCCCAAACATCAATTCGAAGAGAGCCTCTCCAAACCTTTCAAACTGCGCTGGCTGGTTGAAACGCCCGTTCATGGTTGTCCAATCCCAAAAAAAAACATCAGTTGCAGCTTGGGTTTAAACATCAACTAGAGGTCCCTTCAAGATGATGGTAAATCAAACTATTTTATATGGAGTCGGTGATTTTTTTTTGGGGGGGAACCTTGCTGTAGCAAACCCTGTGGATTTCTGTGAGATGTTAGTACCATCCAATCTGTTTTTTTCACAAACTTTTCAAGGTCGCAGTACGGTGATCCACGTGCCACGCGGCGTGGTGGTGCGTGAGCTCAATGAGACTAAGGCATTAGAGCTGAAAGACTTGGATAAGGTGCCATTGGGAGGGCGAGAGGTGAAGGATGATATGGTGGCCAAGGGGAAGTTGGTGGGAGTTTTTGGAGCCAGATTTTTATGGAGAGTTTTTTTTTCTTTTTTTTTTTCGGATTTTGATGGGGTTCAAAATACCTTGGCACCTTGTAGCCATTTTTAAATGCAGGCAGCCCAATATTTGTTTGATACTGCGAATGTGTATCATGCAACCTTACTCAACCCTGGCGGGATGGTGGTTTAGGAAGGGAATCCTCCCTGAAAAGGATCAAACACTTGAAATGAAGGTTGATTTTCTTTTGTTGGATGATGAAGCTCCTTTGAATTCAACTTAGCCTAGATCAACTTACCCTTGTTCAATTTTCAATTGTAGAGCATTCAAAATGGCTGGATTTTGCAGATATCTCGAATTCAAAATCATTCAACGGGAGCGATTTTTTTCGGCGAAGAGTTGAAAGGTGGAATGGGATGTCGGAGGTCCCTTTTTCTTTCATCAAAGTCATCGTGGGATGTCGGATGATTGGAGTATTTTTGAAGGTTATTCAGGAAAGATCAAGATAGGTCACCCAGGGTGGGAGTCTATTTCAGGTGGGAGTGGATGATTGGAATCTATCCTAAAGGTTCAATATATACGAAAAATAGAGATCCTTGGTGTCTAAGTTTTGTTGTTCATTTTAACTCATGGCGATCATTTCGTCCACTATAAGTCGGTGCCATTTGACACCAGCACTTGAGGTAGGTGAGTCCGTAATAGTGGCCAAGGGTGGCAAGGGTGGCATGGGTCTCTTGTTTTGCGATGGAAAATGGGGGGAAAATGGTAACTTTTGGTAAGACAAGCAGAAGGGTATGACAAGGTTGGGTGATTTTGTGATATTTTGTGTGTTTCTGGGTGGGGGCGGTGAAGTGTAAAAGGACTGACCTGCGATATACTTGCATCTACACATCTATGTCAATGGACGAACATGACGAACATTTTGAAGGAATGTATGTACACAAGACATGATAAATGTATTGAAGCAACGGGGCCCCATCAGAATGCTGCAAACGATTGATTCTGTAATCAAGCATTTCTTCAGAAAAACATATATGATTTCTCTTCAGATTTTCACAGGAAAGACACCCACTTGAACATCCAACTACGGGGGGAACATGGTTCCAGTAGGGAACCAGTCAGAAATGAAACGGGGGCTAATGACCTACTTCAGCATAAATTCGGCTGGGAGGATCATAGGTATACATCCGAAACATCCACCGGTTGGATGGTGCTAAAACCCTGTAAATCATGGGATAAACTACCGTTCCCTCATCTGGTTAGCCGGATTTCAGCCCATCAATCAGTAGATGCAGTAGTTTTCTTCAGAGTCCCCCCGCAACAAAATGGGTCAAAAGTATCCAGACTAACATTCCCATTTTTTCAGATATGAATCATTTTTAAACAGTTGCTAGATTTGTTTGGATCTCCACCAACCAAAAATCACCACAAACAAAAGGCAAGATGTCTACAAGAAAAAAGACTCAAATTTGTATATTTCTTCTTGTTCTTGTTCTTCTTCTTCTTCTTCTTCTTCTTGTTGTTGTTGTTGTTGTTGTTGTTCTTGTTGTTGTTGTTGTTGTTGTTGTTGTTGTTGTTGTTGTTGTTGTTGTTGTTGTTGTTGTTGTTGTTGTTGTTGTTGTTGTTGTTGTTGTTGGACCTCGTTTTTTTGGTAAGGTAACAACATGGCCCGACCCCACGAGTCCACGGATGGACTAGAAGGTGAAGATCGGCGCATCGAACTGGAATTGAAAACCGTGGCGGATGTGGGACTTGTTCCTCGGGCTTTAATAAGCTGGTTGGTGGTTTCAAAGAGTTTTTAATTTTCACCCCTACCTGGGGGAAGATTCCCATTTTGACGAATATTTTTCAAAAGGGGTTGAATCAAAACCACCTAACTAGTAAAAGCCATCCCTAAAAACCCCCTCGCCTCCAGGGGAACCCTCCCCGATCCCAGTCCTCGGCACCCAAAAGTTGAGTGAGTCGATGATTTTTCTACGGGAAATCCCCAAGGGATTTGTGATGGTTTCCTGCCAGGGGTAGCACTTCGTACCTGCCTGGGTTGAGCCATGAAAATCCCATGTTGACCCCTTGAGGTTTCACCGTTTCGGTTCCATGAAACCGTAAAGGGAGACTCTCAGATTTGTTGAGATGTTTGGGTTTTTTGGTTGGTGAAAATCCACAACAAACTCGCCCCAGGCTTTGGGTTGTTTGGGGTGTGCAACATGTAGGGAGGTCAGAGGACTTGTGCGTTTTTTTTCTTTTTCGGATTTTTATTGATTGGTGGAAATGCTCCAATGTGTCGCCTCTTGAAGAGCTTTATTCGTGTTAAACCTTGGGTGCCCTGTCGCTCGGAAGATTCAAGTCGCTGAAGCCACGAACCTGAAATGTCGCTTGCGCACGGACATGCATTAATCATCCTAGCTGTCCTGAATGCCGTTGGGATTCAAACGAGTGCAATCATGGCCAATCAGAGACAAACACTACCTTCCACACGATAAGCCCACCTACACAAAACATCCTTGTCAGTGAGATGCGGACTCTTGGCTGAAGGCCTTTCTCCGTGTATGGCTTGTCGTAAAAGGACATGCTCGTGGTGATCACCGGTAGTCCAGTCCTTTCTCTATGGTACAGTGGTTGGCCTTTCACTTGAAATCCCACACCCTGTGATGCTGATGTGCGCTGCCGTTCAGATTTCATCTCTTCGGCATGAAGCGAGCATGGGGAACACTAGCTCGGTCCCACAGAAAGGATGAATCTGGAGCAGATGGCCACCTGTACAGATGTGAAGATAAATCAACGACATCAGGAAACAACTACTCCGTGTGCTGCCATCCCATGTTCTTCTTCATCCTGAATATTCTGTAATGCTGCCGTTTGCTGTGGGATCAGCAAATCTAGGAGTATCCGTTGGTGTGACGCTTTGTTCGAGGAGGTCCATGCTGTCATGACTCTTCTGGAAGATACTTCGAAAATGCAGAATGAACTCCCGTTGGCCCTCTGTAACATCGAAACACCTGTAGAAAACGCCACAGGAACACATGACTAACACCTGTTGCAAAGAATAGTCTCAGCATTTCTTTAAAGTGCCTGACTCCTTCTTCTGCATTCGCAAGCATGTTCTTGTAAAACTCTACTGCACCTACCAGTGAATCTTGACGGTCCTAACCGTAAAGATTCCCATCCAGTCATCGATCAGATCCTCAAATTCAAATCTTCGGTGTCAAACAAAGCCGTTTGATGGCGCTTTTTACCGGCTATCTGCCACATATGCCTGGTGAATCAGGGACTGGTCCTCTTCACATTCCATGCTAAACACCTGTACCATGTGTCAGAAGTACAGTGAAGCTATCTCAACAATCGTCCTCAATCCCCAGATATTCATAAACTATCAGTGGTTGTTTTTCTTTAAGGAAAAAAAAATCCATCCATCCCAACTCATCCTTAAAAAAAGGGAAGAGTTACGGGGAACCCCGTACTCCCCCCAATGTCACTTGGGCACGGGAGGGTAGCACGGTTGTGAGCCCAAGACACTGACATCAACAGCTGTTTCTGGTTCCCTGAATAGGTGGTAGGTGATATATATAATCACCCAATAGGCAATATATAAGTGGTATATATAAGCGGTATATACTGCCAATTGGGGACTTATATATCACCTACCACCTATTAAGGGAACGAGGAAACAGCTGTTGATGACATGGTAACCCCCATGCTGCCGAGGTTGGGAAGCCCAATGCTGGCAAGTCCACTTTGCTGGGAGCTGTCAGCCGTGCCTGTCCGAAGATTGCGCCCTATCCCTTCACGACTGTGGCACCCTATGTGGGGAAGGCTGGACTCGGAAATATTTCATCGGAAAAATGGGGGGAGAACTCTGAAGACAATGCTGATTTATCCTAAGGTCCTAGGCGGCTTTGAAGTGTGAGGTACTGTACTGTTGATGGCTGAAATCCCAAACAACCACCGGTTGGATGTATGACACCCTATAAACAATGGGATAAACTACCTATCAACTGGTGCAGGATTTCAGCCATCAACAGTATGTATTAGAACAATCTACAATATTCATTAGCATGGAATGTTCTGGAAATGTTGATCTCGCCCCATCCTGTTTGAAGTGTGCATCTTACGTTTTTCATCCTAGATTTTTTTTGAAACTATTGATTGTGCTCAAGATACACTACCCTCTAATGAAAAAAACATGGTTGTTTAGGGTTATATAGGGAATTATTCTACCCAGTTATATGGGGATTATAAAAGAAACCATTATAAGGATCCCTATTAACCAGCCTTTTTTGACAGGTGGAATTTATGGATAGATCCACCATGACCATTGCTGATGTGCCCGGCCTGGTAGAGGGAGCGCACCAAGGTAACTTGGGGACAGTGAAACGGAGGATTTTTGGGTGTGGTTTGTTTGTGTTTGTTTGCTTTGTTTGGTTTGATTTGATTTAAGACTTCATTTGTTTGTTTGTTTGGTTTGTTTGTGTTTGTTTGCTTTGTTTGGTTTGATTTGATTTAAAATTTCATTTGTTT
>DF241315.1:0-80945 GCA_000507305.1 Breviolum minutum Mf 1.05b.01 | reverse complement strand
TGAATTATTTTTTGATTGCTGATTCGCTGATGCATCTTACTCTCTCAATCAGGAAAAGACCACCAAGCACCCACGCAACATGTAAGAAATTAGGAGAATCCTTCATGCAACCCGCAGGTCCTCTGCCCTAATTCGGAGTTCTCGACAGGCCCCTGGGAAGTAAATGGCAATGGTGCTCCTGTACTGCGTGCACGAAATCTGGCCAGAACTGCGCTGATGGAGTTCTGTTCAACAAGCTGATTCATCTGCTGTCCGGGAGTCTGCATGATCACTTGCAGTGAGGCAGCAAACTAGGAGATTCCTCAAGCAATCAACTTGAACTTGAACCAAGCTGGCATCACCATATCAAGAAATATGAACTATACAACTATCATGAACGTTCAAGGCTTCATCAAAAAGGAACAAATGCTAATTGCTAATTCTCTGATGTCCCATTCTTTTCCGAGCACTTTGGAGCAAGAGTAATTTGCTCAGCTCGTGGAGCCCAGCCTGCACAGAAGACAAGATAGACAAGCCACGAAGACAAACAACATTTGAACCCACGAAAAACAATAAAATGGGTGGTATATGGTGGGATCATCACCAATTCTTTGCCAGCACCACTGTTGTTCTGGTGCTGTTTTCTGCTAGTTACTCTTGGCACTGGCACACTTTTTCCGTGTGATGTCTGTAACAGACGTTATCGCAAACAAACTCTGGAGGTCGACGACAACGGGCTGAAAATCCGGCCAGCAGATCTTTGTCTGAACGAATATTGGGAGGAAAAGTTTTGAAGATCTGCAACATCCATTTCCCTCCAAAGTCACCAGAGGAACAAACTCGAGCACCACCATGCCATGACAAAGGATCCACTTTGCCATCATCTCCCGTAGTGAAAAAGATCAACAACTTTCCTTGTTCAGGATATGCTGAAAATCCATACCTTTTTTCTGCAGCATCAAGCAGTTCATTGGCCAAAGGCTCAAGTTCTGGATCTGACACATTGGAGGTATGTTGTCCACCCTGGTTGTAGAGTTCCCTCCCGGTTCGTTGTAGCCACTCTGGAGCCATGGCACATGGAAAGGTGGTGGCACCATCGCCTGAGGCTGGTAAAGTATCCAGGTAGATCAAGGCAGTGACAAAACGATATGGTGCCCCATTGGTATCCTAGGCGGAAACAGCTGCGAAGTGAGTTTCACCATGGTTTTATCATGTCTTGCCTACTTTAATGGCAAAAACACATTTAAAAAAATAATCCAAAATTGCTGTCCTTCCTTTTTTTCTTCTTTCATTCTAAAGCAAGGGTGAAACCTTCCATCAACGAAACAGTCCAGCGTCCAGATGCAAACCACTAGGCATGCGAGACTTCTTGGCATGATCAGGTGCTGCAAAATGTACCCGGGGAAGCTGCTCATCGTTACGCCGCTCGGTGCCACACAGGCAATCCAGCTTCCTGGGGTTCAGATCCCAAGGATATCAAGATGTTAAATGATCATTAAGAATTGAGAATTTGATTAAGGAGTTTCAAAGGATATGGAATTTGGACCATTTTCAATGACCCATGGACCCATCCACCCCATCGACCCAAACTCCTGTAAATTGATTCCAGCTCTCGAGCGATCTCGGGATCCATACCTTCATAATGTTCAGGCCACATGGGCATGTCATACTTCACGTCATGGCCAAACTGTGGCACGGCCTTGCCATAGATCTTCGCTGCATGTATGAGCTTTGCGCAAGTGTGCTTCTCTACAAAGTGGGGAGCCACGAAGATCAAAGGCTGCTCACAGGTTTTGATCAAGTAGCATTCCTGAATTGGATTGAATTGCGGAAACTTATAAGCAGAGACAAAAGGTTCATTGAACGCTTCTTGAACGCTGCTTCAGCAACTTTTGTGGATAACAAGTCAGGTGTAGGGTCCACTATCTTGAAGAAAAGGCTCTTTTTCATAGCCTTCCAGGACTGGTGGCCATTTGAGCAGCAATCTCCCGGCCTTTAGTTTCGTCTTGCAGTTCTCCACTGCTAAAACCACATGAGCTGGCAAAGCGATTGATATCGTCCCAGCTTCTCTGTGAATTCGAACCTCTTTGGGTCCGAGATCAATACCTTGCCGGCAAAGCAGGGAGAAAGACCTGAAAGTCTTATTGTGAAATGAGATTGACAATGGTTTAACATGAAAATATACGCTTAACATCCAAATGTCTAAGTATCATCTGTACATCTTGACAGAGTCCTACTAATTACTATCTATTGCTTGTTCGGACAAATCAAGCCAGCGTAGACCCCCAACAGGAAAGCCGATCATCAATGTGGATGACAATTGTAAAGACATACAATCGCGAAATGATTCACCAAGGCATCTACCAGTCAAATCGAGCCAAGCATGCAAACACATATGGCAAAAAAAGAACGCATATTACAAAATGACTGGCCAAGGCACCCTGCAAAAGATACCAGGGGCCAAAGACAAGAAAAGAAGAGACATGCAGAATGATCCGGCCAAGACATCCAGCAGAGCAATCATCTCGGAGAGCATTTGGCAGAGACATGAGAAGAAAGGACACACATCTGAAAATGCTCGCAGCATCCAGCAGGACAATCATGTTAAAAGATGTTGAAAACACATGCAAAGAAATGCGTGCCGACCCCATCGAGAGTCATTTGGGCATCCAGGAAGACACCATGCGCTAGACACGCGACAAGAAATGCAAGCGGACCAAGTGCAAAGGCATCTAGCCAAGCACGCCGGTTTAAGAAAAATGAAAGCAGACCCAGTGCAAACCGGCAAAGGTATCTAGCAGGAGATAATTGGGAAGGAAATTCTCCAGAAGACAAATGCAAAGAGATGAAGGTAGACCGATTGCTAAACGATCCGGCCAGGGCATCCAGCATCAAACACAAATCTAATCACAGGCAACTTTTAGCCAAGCCACTGATATTCTTCTCACCCACCAACACCTGGAAAGACGCAGACCCGAAATCAACATCGGTTCAAACATCCATTTCCAATGTTCAGAGGGAAACCTTCATGGTTTAAAATAGTTCAAAAAGTAATACCCTCAAGTTGTCTCTTTGGCATGGAGCCTCAAGTACCCATTGGCCATCGAAGAAGCAAAGAGAATGTTCGCCATGGCTCAACGGCTGCATGAACGCGACGTACGGTTGAGGTGGGCGCACGAGGTTGGTGCAGCTTTCTTCAGTTTGAGGGGTCACTATTGTCACTATGTACCAACCCGGTTCCTTGTTAGGTACAAACCATTTTTTGGTCCTAACGTCTTTCCTTGAGCTGGACAGCTGCAGGATCAAAATGTATGGTCTATCGCTTCACATTCTCACCCACTGCGAGTAGAGGATTCTCGAAGCAATTTACTCGCTTTCTACATTCCCCAAAACGTTGTTTGTTATCCCAAGGAGAATCGTTACATCCACACCACATCACACATCTATTAAATGCGACACTTTAAAGCTCGAGCTGCCTCGTCAGTTCTTCATTCAACTGCTGTGCTTTTCTGTTGACGACCTGACGCAACAAGGACTCTTCATTGCAGTCGGGTACGGATCACTCGTCCAAACGACAGTACCTATGTAAGGATTAGTTATGAGAGAAAGAAGTAGTGAGTAGCCAGGATTAGCCAGGGGTAAAAGAGTAATAGTCCAAAATTGAATCTCAACTTAAGAAACGACCACCCAAAGAACAAGACCCAGAAGATGAAGATCCAAACACTCATGAAGGAACAAATCGAATGGAAGGAGTCTGTGCCTGAAAGAACTCGTGTTCTTCGCCAAACCTCAGAATATCTCCGAATGGTCTAAATAAACGCAAATAAAATATATAAACCAATCAATTCAATTCCAAGTGAGGAATGTCTGGAAAACCCAAAAAAACACTTCAAGCTGAAGCCTCTGAGTTCCATGCATAACTCTCAGTGTATCCACACAGGACTTGTATACCTGGTGATAGTGATTTATCACAACATTTCAAGTACAAACAATATAATCTACCTGAATACTAGAATAGCAAGTGATCACCTTGCCTCCTACAAAGGTCCTTGAAAGACATCATCTGAAGTCAACGGCATTGGTTGGACTCTAGTTTTGTTGCTTTTTTTTGGGTGGGCCGTCAAACCCTCGCGACTGAACGACGCGGCAGTTCTCAGAGCCGCAAAGGCCAAGTTCTGTCGTTGTTAACAGAACTCGTCTTCTTTAACATCCCGATTCGGATGGAGATTGAGGATTGACAGAGGACACTTGTCACCCGCTTCCGTCGTCTGGAAACCTGGACCTGAAAGAGGACACTTTGGGCCCAAGGCAGAGACCCATCTCAAAGCTTCTCGAAGAGAACTCGGAAGCCAAGGCAGATCCTTTTTTTAAAAAAAAGAGCCGTGCGTTGTGCGTCCATAAAGCATATGATGTTACATTTTGGAATCAGAATTGCAACGATCTTTGTGAAATCTGAAAGCACCTTAGAATCTAACTGTCTTTCCACCGGCTTTTTTTTCAAATTATCTCCGCTCTTTTCGCGGCATTTCGGTCCACATGCAAAGTTGAAACAGCTGTGCGAAACACACCCTCAGATCCGAAGGGCCAAAATATGGACCTGCAAATTCATGAGAGCTCAGTGAGCTTCGGATTCGTGGATCAAACCTTCCAGCCTCAAATTGATACAAACTGTCGCACCGAGAAGGCCTCGGCCATTCGGAATTGCCGAATGTGGCAGGCAGAGTTGCACTGAAATGCGGCACAATTATAAACGGAGTCACAATGTAACAATTTCAGGGAGCCTCCGTCACATTGAAGCTGCAAGGGATCATGATACAGCAGGCGCTGTTGGGATTGTTCTCGTATCTTGCTTTGTATCTTGCTCAGTGGGGAGCTTACATACTGAGACACCCGGGCCATGTTCAGTTCAGAAGGAGAAACGAAGCCGCTGCCTAAAATACCAAGCATTCACGAATCAAACTGCGATTCCTAAGATCTATAAATGCAATAGAAAGACAGCAATTCGTTGATTCCAGCTGACCTAAAGTTTGGAAAGTCACCAGAAGGGGGAATACATCTGATATTTCAGGTCACGACCATCTTCATCCACGAGCTTCCACAGCAGCGGTTCCCATCTTTCAAATGCTTTTAGAAGCGGGGAACCTGCACGACTTCGCATCAAGGTCATTGGGCAGCAGGTGCAAATTGACAAAGGCATCAAAGAATCCTAGAGCAGCTGCTGATAGCGCGCGAGCACAATGAGGATCTATGAGGTCTTGACAAGGGCATTCTAAACTCCCAACATCTGTCTCGGCCGGTTTGGGTGGCCTCTGAGTAGCTGCATGAGGCCTTTTTGAAACTCTTGTCGGTCCTTGTTGCGCAAGGCCCCGTCCCAAGACTAATCAGTCCGAATCGGCAACCCTGGAGATGCCTATAAATCATTGAGTCACCAACAGAGTCAACTGAGGCTGTAACAATCAACTATATAAGACTGACTGAGTACAGCAAACGTTATATAATATTTAAATCTCATACACTGCTTTTTGGGAAAAAATGGTATCAAATATGCAGAGAGAATATCATGTGAAGAGACCATGAGATCCAGCTACAAAAATGTTCGAAATCCAGCGAAGGCACAATGGCACCATCTCCATCACCGTCTAACACCTTCAGCGGTGTGAGTTCAACACAGCAATTGACAGGTTTTCGTTCAAAATGTGAAAACCGCACCTTGATTTGCAACTAACACTAGCACTACTACTCCATATTGATTCAGTTTGAATCTGATCAAATTCGTTCATGGATTGGTTGGCCTATGTAAAACACATTTATATAATATAGACCTGCACTTGCGAAGATGCAATAGTATCCAATATCTGAGTCACTGTGCTGTCCAGCCCATCACCCAGCTTTACGAATGGCACCTGAAAAACGGAACTGGCACAACCTGAGACATTTTGGAGAAGTCTCGCTCCCAATGTCCTGGACCTCCCCCCAGTCTCCATGCTAAATGACGCGCACGAGGATTTTCAATGTCTGATTAAAACGAATCAAAAGCATGGCACCAGTGGCAAGCCAACGGCTCAGTGGTCAGGCTCCAAAAAATCAGGTTCGTTGAGTATCCGAGTGTCCCAACCACATGTGGTGGCCAAAGCTCTGATAGCTCCTTGTGTAGCTGCCTGAGCGACTATTTGTGGTTGTCACAAGGTCTCAGTGAGTGAACACTCAGTTTTCCTGCACAAAACGTCTGTTCATATTCTAGCAGAATACCACTTCACCAGCTTTTCCCTACTAAACAACCTTTTGTGACTCTGATGTCACCTGATCTAGCAAAAACATTCACCTAAAATACCTGGATATGCAAAGGTTTTCGTCTGGCAGTCGTCCTTCACCGAGAACCCAACCCAGCAATTAGCAATGTCAGCCTCCGTCCACTGTGCCAGCTCCTTCCTTGACGGAAATTCGACTCGAATCAAGTCGAAAAAGAATTTTGAAAAAACGCATCCCAATCGAGTTTTAGGAATCCACAACCCTCGCATTTTCCCGAAACCTGCCTTAAGTCATGAGCTTTCGCTTTTCTCTGCTCCAGCTTGGATCCCTGTGCAAAGAATTGTAGCAAGCACTTTGGAATGTGGGATTCAGACAATTAGGGCGCATGAGATTCATGAGAGACTCCACCTTTGATCAATCGTAATTGCAAGCACCTACATCGGAAAAGTATCATCTACAGACAGACAGACAAACAAGTCGAGTACAGTACGGTATAGTACAGTACTCTACAGTATAGCACGGTACCGTACAGTACAGTGCAGTACATTGCCATACAGTACAATGTAGTACAATATCTGCATACAATACAAGACAATACGATGCCGATACCGATAGCGATACCGATACCAATACCAACGCCAATGCCAATACCGATGCCACTACAATACAATGCCAATACAATACAATACCAATACCAATACCAATACCAATACAATACAATACAATACAATACAATACATTACAATACAAGACAATACGATACAACACAATACGCTACAATACAATACGATACAATGCAATACAATACAATAACAACATTACACTGCATTAAGTTACAATGCATGACATGACATTGCGTTGTGTTACAGTGCACTGCATTACACTACGACATTATATTACCATCATTCTATTGCACTGCACTAGGCTACATTGGACTACATTCCTTTCCATTCCATTCCATTGCTTTACACTGCATTGCATTGCTTCACGCGCCATTGCACTACTATTGAGCACTACAATTGCATTACATCACACTATATTACGTGGCCCTACATCAATTATATTGCATTACATTTCATTCGCATTGAATTGCATTACATTAATCAATTAATTACGTTGCATGGCATGACACTACACTACATTACATCACGTAAGACTCAAACCAATTCATATATCACGTCTATATATATGTATATCAACATATCGACACACCAACATATTGCCTTGTTGACTTACGTATGCACATATTAACACATGTATCAACATTTCAATTCTTAAAAGAATGTAGACATGTACTATACACATGGTGATGTACATAGGGATATACAAATACAGTCATGACAGGTACACAATATCCGTTCATGTGTGCATCATTGTATGTAATCATCTTCCAGTCTGTTCTTGCACAGGAATTTGAGTCTCTGGCATGCTGCAAGCCAAGCGGACTGATATCCGGAGAGGGTGCAGTTCGAGGGGTACTCAGAACACTGCTTCCTGGGCAAACAATTCTGTCTGGGCCCAAGGAAACTGAAATCGGATGAACATTGGATTTCTTGCCTAGATCGCTGAACATATCACTCGGTGGAGCCGTCTTCTGCTGGAAGGTAAGAGCACCTGGCCATGTGAACCACGGTGAGTTAGAACTGCATAGGGGAATTGGAACAGATTACACCATCGCAGAACCGAAACAGAATGCATCGAACAGTCATGCCATGGCGCAGGGAGGCGGACAAGACAAACAGCGCAGTGCGGAAGCGGACACCCACCCCAGGTTGCATTGAACAACCCCAACAGAAAGATGCGTGGAAAAACATGGATAAATTGAGCAATGACAATAGTAAAATAGTATCATCTCTCTTCACGCAACAACGCTTGAATTGAGTAGAGGATTTTGTCAGACCGCCATTTTGCTGCCAGTCTTGCTGTTCACATGCAAGGCCAGCCAATTAGACTTCTAAATATTAGATAACGTTGACCTATCTCACACCTACCGACCCTGTCGGTTCGTAACCGTCCTCCCCCATGTCGGGCTCACGTATGACTGCTCGAACAAATTCCGACTTTTCAACCTCAAAATTCACAAATTGGATCCGTGTCTCCTTCGCAGTGACAGAACTGAGCTCCCAACAAAGCCGGTTCTGTCCTTGTCCATTTTCACCAGCACAGAATAGACACGATCCTTCCAGCTCCAACATCCACAAATGGCTTAGAATTCATTTATACAATTCAACTATAGGTGAGTATTACTGTAAATCATTAAAAAAATCTGCTTAACTTCAAATTTTCCACCTCCAAAATTGCGGTCCCCAATTCGTGGCCTCTTCCAGCGCAGCATTGTTGATCGCCAAGGCACTGCTTCGGAGGAGGGGCCGCAGCCTCAACTGGAAATGTTCTGCGTAACTTCTACCATTGTTTAAAACACATTTATTTCTACAGAAAGTGTTTCTAACTTCTAAACTATCCTCATTTCGGGGGGCTCTGTGTTGTGTTATATCATGTGTGCGTGATGAAGTGTGATGATGTGATTCTTGTGCACCAATTTGTATTATCAGCTAAGGTGACATGGAGCAGTGGCCACCACTTGTCTTGTCCAAACCTAACACAGCGCTGAGGTCGGAGCTCTTGATAGCTTAACTTGCCATCACCTCAGCCATCAACAACAGTACTCAAGAAAGGGATGAAATTTGAAGATCCAGCGTATCGAGGGACAAAGTTCTAACTAATACTTCTACTAATGATACTATAACTACTACTTCTGCTACTACTACTGAAAAAATTGGGAGACAAGTGGACTCGAAAAATATGGAGACAAATCTGGCTCAGAAAGTCATCTGGCCCAAGCCAGCAACAGCAATGCAAGAGGTAAGGTGACGAGTGGAGGCTATCTATTTGACTTCCATGAAGACATCTGGCCTGGCCGATGAATAGTAGGGAGACAAGTGGAGGGACAGTAGGGAGACTAAGTTGACTCTGCAATGCAACGCTGAAAGGATGGGTAAGTTGAGAAAAACATGACAACGAAGCCATATCAAAAAAAACATTGTATGCCATGCATCATTCCTAGGAGTAAATGCCACTTACCCTATATATTCTAATACGACTAATATTATATCACCAAGAGCCTCCTTTTCACACTCACAAGAAGGTTCAAAAGAAACCGCGCTTCTACTTCCATGCAAGGTACCATTCCGGTCGATCCTGTTCCATGCAGCTTCTGCCTGTGAGGCTGAGGCCAACCAACACAGACTCTTCAAAAAAGGGGAACCCTTCAAACCTTTGCAATTCATCCAGATAGCTCCAGATGTTATTTTCAAGGGAATGGAATGGCTATAGGCGAGTTTGATGTTGGGAAGCCTGAGTTCTAAGATTGGGATAGAGAAATGGAGACACCTAGACTCTCCTTCGCCAGGGTTTGGATGGGGATGCTGTCACCCCTTACACAGGGGGCATGGTCCCACCAAATTTATTGTCATGCTGATTGCTGATCATCTGGGCATTGGACACTTTAGCAGGTCTCACACCTCCCTTTAATCCTTTCATAATGTTTAATATCTAAAAGCATAATCAGTTGATTATGGAGGTGATAAAGCTAAAATTTGGCATTGATGTTTCTTCTTGCTTGCTACCAATCGGAATAAATATGAACCCCTGTGGAAGTACAAGAAACTACCCAACGGAAATTGAATCGACCCGAAGTATTGTATGCATCAATTCGAACCCCGAGACGCAAGTAGATGAGAGGCACCGAAACTCCAACTCCCTTACTAATGCTAAGGTAAAACAGTACAAATACAGGCCCACTACAAACTGTACAAGCAACAAAACTGCCTCCAATATGCCCGGCTCTTTCAGAAAAGGAGACGGAAGCAGCACATGTCACAACATCGCTCATGTAATCAGGGCACCTCCTCTTTTGATGAGACATTGTCTGCCATCCTCAGTGTGCGAGGAAAAGAAATGGTGAAAATCATCAAAAATCCAGCTGTTTCTTCACTCTTGGGGTTTAGGGAGGTGAAATCGATCCCTTCCATCTGAGCCCCTCTGCAGCATCACCGCATTGCTATGGAGTTGGTCAGCCAGCTTCCGCGACCTTGGAACCATGATTGAAAAGACTGGGAGATGTGTAAAGGATGATATGTACATATACAACCTTAGGTTTGTTACAACCTTCTATAACTATATAAATCACAAACACATATCCTACATTTTAGTTGATTCATCAATTTCTTACATGGCAACAAAAAATGATTGCAAGCAGTAAGATCTGATGAGCAAGGAAATGGTCGAGAAGAAGGACCGAAGAAAAACACATGCTATCGGGCCATGAAAGAAAGACTAATCAATGAATCAATTCAAAGCCCATCACTGCCCTCAAGCAAGCTCGGTTTGATTATAGACCTCATTGACCAACTCGGGTGCCAACAAGGCATTCTCGTATTGCGTCAAAAAGGCCACATAGTGAAAGGTTTGTACTTCTTCTGACCTCAAAGACAAGAATTCGTTACGATCCGGTGTAAACGTGCTGAGCTTCATCTCCTTGCACAACATTAGGAGAGGTAAAAGGGCTTAGAATATTCGAACTTCTTCCAACAAAAAAGCATAGATCCCCCGTAGCTCAAATGTCAAAAGCAAACATTGGCCAGGAGATCGTCAACTCCTTGTGTATGTGTGTGTTTGTGTGCTTTTCTGTGCCGTATTTGCGTTCGTGAGCGTGCGCGCACATTCATGCATTCCAATTGCCTGTCTCTTGATTTCAGCAGCTTTCACCAACCAGGTTGGGCTTGCTCAGTCAAAGAAGAACTGCCTGAAGACTCAGTGTCCACACGGATCTTGGCCAAACACGATGGGCATTAACCAATCCTTGAGAGCCGTCTGCTCCGGTGCTTAGCTTCAGCAGACACCCACAAAGCACTCTTGCAAAGCCATCTTTCTTAAGATCGTACGGCAAGTAAGCACAAGTATCTGGATCAAAGATGATCAAAGATCCTTCTCGTCCCTATTTTTTCAATATGTTCCGATCGTTTTGCCATTTACAAGTCTAACCAAGTCTTTAAGGCCCCAAACCCATGGAAACTCATCATCTGACACCACCTCAGGCAGTTCCAGACACATCTGGACAGGCCACTTCTTCCTATAATGCAAAGCGGCAAGGAAAAATAGGACAAGTTTGCCTAGAAAGCCGGGTTGTCTTGAGTTCTGAGTTTGACATGTTTTCTCCCAGAAAAGTCCGAGAGAAAAACCTTAGAATTTCTTTGAGATACCCCACACAGGCGCGCATGGCTTTCGCCCATTCTGCCATTGGCACTACACCTGGCCATTTGGTTAATGTTAGATTTAGATGTTAGCTCTTCTCATGGGATCTGATCCTTTAATACCCTCTTGGCACAATTCATAGGATCCGGGATCTGGCTTTCTTGATTTGCTTCCCATGCATAGAAGTACATGAGTATACATGGATCATCATGAATCCAATGCCACTTGGCCTCGAAGCCATAACTTAGGTGTCTGCTGTTGTCAAATCCAAAAAATGTTTGGAGATGTTGATCGAAGAGTTAACTAATGGACATTGCATTCCATTCTGACGGTGGCACCAAGGATGCCTTGACCAGCCGCATCGATACGTTGCCAAAACGTCATCAACTTTGGTCGGGCACAATAGATCAACTCTCGCCTTGGCGTTCGAAATTGAAAGGATGGCTTCCTTCATAAGGAGATGCCCGGGTATGTTACGGTATGTTCCAGCAGGTTAGAAAGATCCAAGGGCTGATGGCAACAGACCTGGACCTGGATTCTTATAGATCGCTGGTGGATACCAATAAAACTGCGATTGGTAGAGCGATCTATCCAAAAAGTAATCACAACAGTCAGAAAATGTCACAATCACAATCACATCCGCCGGGGAAAGGCTCTCAGCTATCCCATGAACAATTACGTTGCGAGTCTCACTTCATTATCCTCTTCAATGGCCCAATATTTCTCCATACCTGAGCACCCTGACAGCTTTGCCATTGCGCGTGCCCTTGGTCCCACCTGTTGCGTAGCCTGGCTTTTTTGGGTGGGGAATTTTTTCCACTCGGTGATCTTCTTGAAACTAGGTTGGTCTTTGTCGCTGTATCTCCCACCTCAACCTGTTGAAACTTGGCTTTCATCTCGGGACTCACATCAGACCTCACCACGCGTTTGCCGAAATATGATGACTTTAGAGGATATTTCACTACTGACTTTACAACATCTTTGGAACAAAGTGCCCACATCTGAAAAATGATGAAACAAAAAAATAAAAACTAATCAAAATTAATGAATATATGATATATGATTATTGTATACCAAATATGTTATATGTAAATTAACTGCCTTTCTACGGTTTGCAGACCCCTGGAGCTACGGAGATGCCATGGCTGAGCTTCCCTGGCAGTGAAAAAGCGAGGTCATCATAGGGTTCTCGCCACGGCGTAGATGAAATCTCAGGAAACACACAATTGGTGCTGTGGTCAAAGAGTTGTGAGACATGAGCAGCCCATTGTTTACAAAATGATTACAGTAAATGACTCAGCAAACTCAACAAACAATACTTTTGCAGACGCCCTCAAGATTTTTTGTTCACACTTGAAGCGAATCCGATCTTCTAAAGCGCAACATATCGCACACATTTGTAAGATTTTACAAATCCAAATTAAGAGGACAAACGCTCTGTCAAGTCGGAGTTGTTTCTGCTAGTTTCAACCTTTTTGTTGAAACGGGTTCTCCGGCCAAGGTGGATGCCAATGTTCTGCCGTCCTGTGCAGGTGAATGTCTGGTCTCGAAGCTGGAGACTAACAGTAATGCGACAGGATTCGTCTCTATGGGAAGATCTTAACGTCATTCAGAATCATTCAATATCAATATCGATTCAGATCTTGGCATGTACAAAATGCGAAGACTAAGATGTAACCTCAATGGACTTAAAGTCTGTGACCATGACCCAAGTTGCTGCGATACCTCCTGCCGCAGGACAACCACAGCAGCTTTGTTGCCACAAGGCCTTGATCTGCCAAGTTTACGCCGGCTACATGGTGACTTAGGATGGTTGTGGTCAATAGTTAACTTGTATTGACTGATTTGACTAGTGTAATACTCGGTAAATCATCATTTATGATTTATAACGATCAATTGCTGAATAAAAAACGCGTGGAAAACAACCGTTTTTCCGATCACTGAGCAAAAGGCTCTCCGGCACCGTTGGGGTAATTGCCTCAGTTTTTCGGCCAAAACACTGAGTGTGAACCGGTGTTCGAGCCCAGCGCTGGCACGTGAGGAGTTTCCAAGACTGGAACTTGCAGAAAAGACTGTAGCAGCCATCAATCCCATCCTGCTGGATTGATGCTCCTGGTGCACGCAAGACGTTGAGACGTTGAGGAATTTATAGTTTGGGATTAAGATGTGTATACTTGACATACTTCAAAAAAATTGACTCATGCATATCCCATGGAAATGAAAGTCTTGGCTTCGGGGGTATTCTAGTGATTCTAGTGTACATTGCTGCCATTGCTGATTGCACATCTATGAATGGTGCTGCCCTCCAACTCCACACCCAGCTGGAAAAGGGCAACGTTGTGGTCGAAATATGATGCAAGCAGCAAGTCTTGTTTGGAACTATAAAAGAGGTCCTCCAAATATCCTTGGGATCTTTTCTCATGGGAACGCAGCCTAAGTCTAATTTCTTTCCCGTTGCAAGGGTTGCCGGGCAAGTTTTCTCAAAGCTCTCTGACGATTCAGATGTTTCGATGTCACCACTGCCGTCTGTTGTCACAAACTCATTGCTTGATCAAGGTACAGGAGGGACAGCTTGTTAATTCGCAAGAATTCCTGTGTCGTGCGCCTCAGCGTTCCGGCGACAAGAATGTATCTAAAGAAAGTCCCTGATTGATAGGGAGTGTTTTTTGAGCATATCACTTTTCTTCAGTTGCTCATTTCAAGAAACAATCGGATTCTTCAAGAATACATATCTGGAGTCCTCTTGTCCCACAGATGACAAGAGCAACACAAACTGAGACCCAAACGCATCGAAATAAGAGCCTGCACCACGTTTGTTAGGTCCTCCCAAGGCAAACACCAATTGGCAAGTTGCAGCGCTCTGAACTAGAATATCACGCCTGGTTGTTTCAACACGTTGAAGCACACCTCATTTTGCCTAAAGGCTTCTCACATTTCACCTTCTTAAAGGTGTGTGTATAAATGTATCTTTGTAGATATAATCACAGTATATACATACCTTTCTATATCACCTTCAACCGGTCTCATCATATCCCTTCATCAAGGTGACAGCTCCGCCTACAGCTTCTTTGCTCGCCACAGGATCACTCCAAAGAAGAGCTACGAAGAGACGATTCACTGAGAGCCAGCGGAGAGAAGGCAGGAGACGGCATGGTGTTGCACTTGGAGGTGTAGAAATGCAGCGAATATATCTGAAAAAAGACGTCTATATAAGTGGAAGTGACTCTTTGAATGATTTAGAGAATGTCGAACTTAAGAGGTGAGATAGTAGAGGAAAGTCCAAGATCAAGAGAAGTTAGAAGACCTGTTATTTGGCTGCATGAGGAAGCTTCAAGTTGCAGCAATCAGAAATCCCACCGAAAGCCGTACAAGGCTATCTAACACAACACAATACCATGCCAAGTAATGCTGGCACATATCTTCAGGTCCACATCAATGTGTCATACAATATATTATATAATATATTCACGTATCTGCGCGAGCTATGCACATATCATTGAATCTTTTTTCCTGGAGTAATTGTAATGAGTAATGAGTATTAATGAGTGGTTGATAGTTGATAGGTCGAGTCCCCCTGAGAATTCGAGCGTAGCTGCTTCTTTCTCTCTTGCTTTGAAGCATAAACAATCTCCACATCCTGGGCATGGAAGGCACGGACACCACACACCTCCCTCACCTTTCATAACGTGACCACTCCATGTCCTTCTCCAAATCAGGTGCCCCGGAAATGTGAACAAAGACCTGGCAGATACAAGCATTCAATGGCGGACTCATGAAATCAACCTCAAAACCTTCGGTTTTAACGTTGGGACCTCATCATCAAAGCCCGCAAATCGGACAGCTGCAATCTGACTCTTGCCAATCTGTCGGGTGGAGAGACACTTTCAACTGCGACTTTGAGAAAACACATGATTTTGCTTGGATGATCTTGGATGTTTGGAACCCATCTTGTAATGCTTCTTCCCATCAATCAAGAATCAACTCATTTGATCAAAAACCGGGGCCCCAAACACGTTCCATGAGCTTGCCAGGTGTACCTTTAAAAACCTGCAGAGCCAGGTTTAAACTTGATGGAAACCGCAAGCAGCTGAAGCATGTCCAGTTTGAATTTGAAAAAAGCTCAAGAAAGTATTCATGAATTGAAGGTTTTTGCTGATATTGATGTTGCATGCTTTGCAAACTGTTCACCGGTTCACAAGATTTGCCAGGAAGGGTCATATGTCTCTAAGTCATTCTACTTCCAATTTCTGCGGCTCTCGGCCTGTTCTCCCTCATCCGTCACCAGGTCACGCATGGCAACCACCTTCTGGAACTTTGGATAACCTCATTACTTCCAACGTGTCGCAACGTGAATTTTTGAGGCGAGCCAATGGCAGGTTCAGAGTCTCAGCTTCACACCCCAAATGCAGCAGTGAGCCAATGGAACATGATGTTTTCTGTCGATGGCCTTGCACAGAAACAGTCACAGCTCTGAGTTTAGCCAGTTTGGACTACCTCAAAATATCCTTAAAGGTACCAAAAGTCTGGCAGCAACCCTGCACAGCATCTTCCATTTTTTTAATGTTAGTCATAATTCACCAAAAGATAGCATTCTCTATCTTGAAGTCACTTGGATTTACATGTGCGAGACCAGATCTAAACAATGATGCTTTGAAAGCTAAAAGCACCATGCTTGCACTACTTGCTTCAATTCTAAAGTTTGTACCAGTGCCTCACGTCACAACTTCAATTTTTGTTCACTCCATTCAGACCCATTCAGGCCATTCAGGCCATTGCACCATCCACTCCGACCTGGATTAGAGACAACTTGATCCCAGGATCCAACCTTAGCAAACAACTCCCCCAAGTAAGCGCAGGTGAAACTGCAAGATCTTTTTTGGGAGGCCCAACGGCAACCCTCCATGAAGAACTGCTACCTCATTCCCAATGACCTGGCCGTTGCGGCGTTGTGGAGTGATCCGAGTGATGAAAAGAAAATCACTTGGATCAAACAAGCTGGCATCACATGGCACAACGGTAACACCTTGAAGCTGTTTTTGCAAAGAGCATAGATACCTTATAGGACAATGGAGCACACTGAAAACCTTTGACCAGACCACTGTGACCATGGAGAGTCAAACAAAGCTCCCAAACGTTGTGCTTCCGCTCCAAAGGCTCGAGTACAGTGCCTGACATCTAAATTGCAAAAGACCACGAGATTGCCATAAAGACTATAACGTAAATCGTAACTTTATAACTATGAACATGGCTATGACTATCATTTAGGATTTACTCCTACAGTATAAACTATAAACAATTCAAAAGAAAAACGATTTGATGCATCTTTTGCCATTCTTTGCTTCACAGTGCAAAGGGAAGCAATTCCTGAGAATTCGCCAATCCTAGCAGATCCGCACCCGTGGACGAAGCCGTTGTCTGGCTTGAGATTCTGTGCTTGGTCCTCGAAAAGCAGTCAGTCATTGTGAGATGTTGAGGGACCTAGGCCTAGCATTGCAGCATTGAGCTTTGGGATTGCTTCAAAAGGGCAAAAAAGCTTTTTCGGCCAAGGCTCTTTGGATCGTTGAAAAAAATCTGTTGAAATGACACATGTGGAATGTTGGCAGGTTGCCGGCGTGTCATAAGCAGACTCCGTAGCACAGTCACGCTCTGCCCCTCCTCGTGGTTCCCACGATTTAAAAAAACACCGTCTGGACCTCGGCGTTGAAACGACTTCTTCAGACTCATCCGACCTAGGACCTAGTTCCTGGGTGCATTCATTCCGCACATTCTAAAAATATAATATATATATATATTATACACATATCTATCATATCTGATATAAATACACGACTGCGTGCTTTTCAACAGCACACCATTGCATGAAAAGAAAGAGCTATCATTGACTATCTGTAACTTCACTCAATTCCACCCAGGCCCAGTACCATCTCTTTTGCTCCATCACTTGGCCCATGACATCTGATCTTCAAGCAATATATGGAAAGAAGCACTTCTGGACCCCAAACCTAGGCCATTTGGACATGGAGCTTGGTTGTGGTTGCTGTGGTTGAGGCAGGAACGCCACGATCGACAAAGTCCCCGTTGAAGATATACCTGAGTCGTATGTAGATTTCATGACAATTTTTAGCATGGAAGGCTTGAAACCAAGATTTTTTTTGGGAAGAAACAACTGAGGTATTGGCTTCACCCCACCGGGGCCGGGCTGAGGCTCTCCATGCTCCATCAAGATGTGTATCAAATCCTGCGACACGAAGCAACTGCACCAAGCCGCGTGCTGGATTCTTGGATGGAGTATCAACTTGGCACTTGGCAGCAACAAAGGCCTTCAACTGATTTTGTTTAGTTCCTAATGTTTCTATCAAGGTTAGTGGTACATCTGCAACATCTACTATTTAATGCATTGGTACAAACCAGCCAAACGGCAGGCTGACCTACACTGGGGCCCCGCGCTGAGAAATGCCCATGCAAGTCACCTACTACCACGATCCTAGCAGATGATTGTTGATTCGAAAATTCTCAAATCACAACCTGGAAGCTGATCTAATCGCGAAAGTTTTATCCAAGTGGAGCAAGCTCCCCTTTCCCAGCCTTGCACCAGCCTCTGGCTGTGGCACAAAAACCACATTTTGCTCCTAGAGAGTCAAGTGGCTAAATCTCAATTGGAACTATGACTTCAAGATCAGTGAGTCAGTGACTGTTCAGTGGTCAACAAGCACTGCAGTGTTCTGAATCAGGAAAATACTGCTTTTTTGTATCAGATTCTATCCTATTGTCCGGTGTTTACTTTTATGGTTTCATCTCTTCGCTCAGAATATGCCTTCCCGTAGAGCCGGATGACAGAAGAACTTGGTGCACAGGTTGCGTCAATCATGACACGCTTGTCGTCATGACGATGATGATGATCATCATCATCATCATCACCATCACCATCACCATCACCATCATCATCATCATCATCATCATCATCATCATCATCATCATCATGATGGGATCCAAAATTGGCAGGGACTGACTGATCCTACAACCTACAACCCTTAATTGTAGAGTTTACATGAGTTTGCAAACTTCAAGCCAGACCTATGATGAGACATATGTTAATGATCTTGCGTTCTGGTGAACGTTGCACTTCACTTTCAAAAATTGAGCCCCATGCATAATTTGCTTGCAAACCTTGCTTCGCAAAAAGAAGCAGCTGCCAAAATAAGGCTTGCTGTGTGGGGACAACTTTCCGGGGCCAAGGCGTCATAAGGAGGTATTTTCCGATTTTGAAGTTCATTCCTCGGCCACAGTGCACATCAGCACCGCACAGCTAACTTTAGTCAGAGGTTCCGGCCAGGCAGCTTCTATCTCCCAATCAGAAAGTGGCCTCCCATAATGCCATAGGCTCAAAGTAAAAATACTTCCAGTGAAAATCGAAAGCAAACGCAGCAGAACAATTTAGAAAGTGACAGTGGCCAAAGGCCAAGGTAAAAGCTGGAAGAAATTCGCTGAAACAAAGATGGGCTGCACCGGCTACGCACAACCATTGCCCTTTTTCTCAGGCTACACATGTGCAGCCGTTCTGCCATGGTCTCCTGGGTGCAGCAGTTGCAAGTACCTATAGCCTTCGTGACTCTCCTGTGCTGTTGCCAACGTTGCCAATGCTTGGCTCCTCATCTGCCGAAACCCAGAAGGTCTGAGAGAGTTGGAGCGGTGGGTTTTTTCTCCTTCCAAGCTGTGCAAGATGAATCCACAATGCTGCATGGAAGCAAAAGTCCAGATTTCTTCATGACTCACAATAAACAACTCATCACTCGTCAAAATGCAACAAGGATCAACAAGGTAGATC
Organism: Breviolum minutum Mf 1.05b.01; assembly: GCA_000507305.1. NCBI lineage: Eukaryota > Dinophyceae > Suessiales > Symbiodiniaceae > Breviolum > Breviolum minutum. The sequence continues at coordinate 61,639 of DF241315.1, read as the reverse complement.
TGTATCATGTATGATGCAAAATCTGTGAAGGAATAGGTTCAAGTTCTTTATGAACCCCTGGACTTGGGCTCCTCCGGTGTTGATTCCACCGATTCCGGTGCCTGGTGAGGCACCTCAACAGGAGCTTCTCGTTTAGCTTCAGGATCTTTCCTGTCAGGTCAAGGAGTCAAGACCGAGACGTTTCAACAGAGTCACATTCATCTTCCAAACGTGAAATTCACGTTACAAGACCCCGGTTGTCGGTCCTGTAGCATTCAGCCAAGCTCAGCCTCCAATGTCGCCGGTTCACGTTTACAAGGAAAGTAAGGACACAGGACACCAGTTTTTCTCATCCCTCCTCTTCTGTCCAGGAGCATTGTCGGCAAAGAGACCTGAGCAAAAACCAAGAGATGTCAAAAGATGCCAAAAGCCCAACCAAAGTGCATTGGCATTTTCAATCATCCACTAGCAGAACTTAGCAACCAAATCAGCAAGGACATGTTCACTGCAATCAGTTTTCCTATTTCAAGCTGAGATTGGTACCCTCAAGAGTCATGCCAACCAAGTCCTCTCCAACCACCAGGAAAATGTCAGAGCTTGGTATGAAGCCTTGGTTGGAAAGCTAGCCTTTTAATCAGCCAGTTGCATCCATACCAATGGGACTGTTCAATACTTTTCAAGACTAAAATATCAACAGTTCCAAACGGTTTCCTACCAATCCTTAAAGACCCTTTACCTCAAATCCGGTTGGCTCCAGACTCCTTTCACGTGCTACAAAAAAGTTCCAGAAAACAACACAGAAAGGTACGGAGAAGCTGCTGAAAATTTGAATCTGCGCTGAGAGCAGTACACCACTCAGCTCGCCCGCTCGAACGCCGCTCAGGATCCTTGACCTGTTCCAAGCAGGTCGGATGTTATGTCAACTTTCATCTCTCCTTGTGTAACATTCCCTTTACTTATGAAATCTCATGAAGTGCACAGGAAACCTAAGGGGATCGAAGAAGCCCATGAAGCAGATCATCTCGCAACACGAAGAGCATCTTGATATCTTGCCTCTCGGCCAAAGGTGGCAGGGGACTGATGGTCAGCCTTGAAGAGTCCTGGGAGATACAGGCAGTGTGAATGTCATAAATTGCATCCCCTCTCAAAAGTGTCAGCTTCGTTTCGAAAAAATAAAACAAAGAGTCACATTGTGCATAGTTCACTTGAGCCAAGATTCCAAGGGCTCGCTTTGGCCCAGAACCCGGTGGCTCCTTTTCTACCACTGCAACAATGTCCTGCGGGCCATGCGGAAACCAGCAACAGCTGCTTCAGAAAACAGCAAAACACTGTTCAGTTGAAGCTCCTTCCACATCACGTGCGCAAGCTTTCGCACCTGATCAACAAGTTGAAGTACTCAGTTTGGCTCTAAGGAGCATTGAACACCACCCCGCAAAAGGGTCCAGTGTCCCCTTCTATATATAAGCTTTCACAAAGAAGCAAGAGATTTCAGTAATTTGAACTGCACCTACACCACATTGACATTTCCCAGTCAGCCTCAGGGTCTGCTGGTGGCGCAGCTGTATCCTGAAAACCATGCGCAATGGCAAGGTCTGCACAATTTGTGGCTAGGTCCGCTCTTGCCTCACCAGATGGAAGAATGGCAGCCATCGCCTTGCGCCACTTTCTCGCCCACCTGACACCAAAGATTCAGCCTTTTTTTCTACATCTTCATCAGCTCTGCAACTAGAAATGGAATCATTCCTGGGGTTCGATTTTGACATTTTTGGAAGGTTTCAGTTTCCCATCTTCCAAGAGCAAAAGCTCTTTGGCTGCATGACACTCTTGACATCTTCGAGTATCACATGACGGGCAATGCTAGAAACCCCCTGCATCAAATCCCACAGCTTTCATCATTAAAAAGCACCTACTGCGTAGAGCTCGATGAGGACTCCTGCTTCGGTCAATGCCTCGGTCAAAAAAATGATGTTGTATCACCTGAGAGTTTTGGGGGGGTCTCAATTTTTCCAACCAGTCCAAACAGTATCACTTTAGATGATGAGAAGTAAAGCGATGCGAGACGTTCTAATGTCCAGGTTGCCACTCTACTAATTGGTTTCATTGTGGAACAGCAGCACTCCTGTACGACATTCATCTGACTGGATTCGGATACCTGCCATTCCAGGAGGATCGTCTTGCTGATCCATCCAGCAACGTTGATAGATCTGTTCTCGCAACTCCTGCCCAGGACAAAAACACCACTTAGAAACAGTGTATTTTGGGGCTTTCCTACGAAAAAACATGAATTCTGAATGTCTGGGTTCTTGTCATTCCGTCCTGCCACAAGACAAGCTCCGGAAAGGTCTCTGCAATCTTCTTCCAACCATCACGATGCTTAGTTCAGGGTGGGTCAAAATTGAAGGGAAAACAAATTTCACTTCAAAACCATCCAAGGCCGCCAAGGCACCACCCCTTTTCCAAGTCGTCGCACTTCTGCCTTGGACGACAACTTTCTTCTTGGCGTTTTAAGTGATGCTGATCCCCTTGAGGCCCTCTCCGCGAGCACACGGCTCAGGAGGCAAAGAAATTGCGCGCGATAACGCCTCATCACACATCAAAACATATCCAAAAAGCCCTGCTAGGAAACGGCGAGCTATCCCAGGCTGGCACCGTCGCAAGGCTGAGATTAAGACTTGGCAGCACAGTCATAGGCAATACCTCCAATTCTCGCCATGGAGAAGTTCGCTCAAAGATGGTGGTCTTTCCACCACAAGGCCACAAGGCTTGTTAGGCAATCTCTTGGCGCACGCATGGATGGTGAGGCCATTGCTTCCAAGAACTGTGGCCTGTAGCTACTTGAGAGCACTCCCTATGAGGCCAGACAAAACAGCCGCACCTTTCAAACCAAAGGCAAAGAAGTTCAGGGGCTCGGCAGCCCTGGACGAGACCAAAATGCAATATCAAGGCATCCTTAGGCATCCTTTAAAGACGGGAATCAAAAGTTCAGCAAAGTGCACAAAAAGAAATCTGGTGAAAGCAATTCAGTCTGTGCCTGGTAGGTGGAGCTGAAAAGGGATAGGCAGCGTCCACGCGCCACAGTGGCCACAAGGCCCTCGCCTGCAGAGAATCTTTTCGTCGCCTTTGCGCAGATACGACACAGTTGAGGACCATGGGTTCCCCTTTTGAGTTTAGAACCAAACCTGGTGTTTTTTGCTCACAGGTCACAAAATGGAAACTGATCATTGATGTGGAGAAACGCTTTGTCTTACTCAAGCGAAAGCATTTCTATGCAGTTTGAGTACAGGAAAGGTAAACATTGAGTACGAAAGATCAGTGATTGCCCAAATTCAGAAGATTGCACAAGCAATTTCAGCAGAACATTGGGCAGAAAGAATACTCCCCATTCTGGATTTATTCTTTTTAAACTGTGTACCGTCCATACCAAGTTCTTCAGGCCGGTTAGTCAACCACTTGAAGCCGAGATGAAAACAGGTATCTCCCAAGCGCCCATCAAAAGAAATGCTTTGAAGGGTGGGGGGGATTGTTCCTCCTCGTTTTCCCTTTGCTATTAATCCATTCAGACCCTGCTTTATTCGAAACGAACCCGTTGTCTCCCCTTCACTAGGTCGACAGGATGCCTGCCAGTCCGCAGATCACAGTCAGCAAACGGCAGGCCTGACACTTTATTGTCCACCAGTTTCTGGAGCAAGATGAGCAAGAAGCATTTCGGATTCAACGAAGGTTCGACAACTTTTTGCATCTACTCAATGGTCCCCTCCGATCGCCAGTACTTAACTTGTTGCAATTCACCAATCTCTGGTCTTAAAGTCAGCTGCCATTGACAGTCTGTGCCTCAGCGAAGAGTGGCTCTTGCGGACGTTCCATGATGCTTTCAGGGACCTGTGGCTGGGTGTCTTTGTGTCAATGGCCGTACTTTGAAGTTTGAAGGGGAATTCCGAATTCCACAAAGAGTTGAGATATACTGAAGTTCCAAACCAAAACGGTTCAGTGCTGAACACCCCGGGTGTTAACACTCATGTTTCACCTATTTTTTCAAAATCCGATGCCTGCTGGCTCAAGGCGGAGGAAAACCACACCACGAGGCGCCGTTGCTCCTGGCAGCTTGGCAGTCCAGCTGGGCACAGCGGGATGACGCTTTTAGCTTCCTCGCCTGCAAACCTTGACGTAACTCCTCTGCGAAGTCGCTGAGGCATTGGAAAGCCTGCTGCTTTTTTGTTTGCATGAAAAAGAGTCTGAAACTATCCGAGATACAAGAATACTTACCCCAAAGACAGTGAAAAAGATATATCTAGTGAGATCCTACTGTCTTGGATCTTAACGTGATCCTTTTCCATATTTCATGCTGATATTTCCTTTTCAAATTTATAGTTGATATATTGTTGATATGCCAGCTCCACATCATCATCCAGGTTGCCTTGTCAGCCTTGGGCAAATCTGGATTCTTGTCGGGATGTAACACCCTGGACCTTGGTGCACCGAGAGAACCGAGCTGCTTGGCCAAATGACCAAGGTCTGAGGTGCAGTCAGCTGCCGGTAGGAATAAGCGATGTCAGCCTGAAGCAACCGGTTTTAGTCCCAAAAATCCACAGGTCGACTTGCGAAGCTTCCCCAGAAAAGCTTCGGAAAGCACCTTTAACATCATGACCTTTGGGCTGACATCTAAGTGATGTCATGTAGAAAATGCAACAAAAAAGCAAAGCGACCTTCAAATGAAAATATCAAGTTCATTCAAATTCCATCAAATTCCCATAGTATTCCTGCTAATTGTTGATCTGTTGATCCCATGTCACTTCCCCACCCAAGCAGGCCGAGTCAGGTGCCTCGCCATAGCCTCCCAAATGAGCACCGCCAAGGCGCAATACAGTCAATGCCGATGGTCCCAAGTTGCCCTTGCAAAGTTGCTGCATCTGTTGATACGGCGAAATAGCAAACAACCCCCTACATTTCACCGTAAATGAGAAAAACTTCAAAATGTAAATATGTGAGAATGGAAATTCATGAAACTCATGGCTTTCAACTGGCATGTTGAGCTTCATGTGGCAGGCCTCACAAATGCGAGAAACTTCCTCTGCAGCTGTGGCAATGAGAATCTTCTGCTCTTGGTGTGCCTCACTCTTTGAGAAAAGCCTATCCAAAGTCAAGCCTTCAGTCAGGCCTAAACTGCAGCTTTTATTGTTTCATGCTAGGTAGTACCCATTTCATGTGGTGGGTCACTGGTTCTATGAAACTCCCCAAACTCCAACAGCCTCTCGCACAGCCATCCGTAGCTCTTCGCGCAGCTTGGTGTCTGCAAACCAGGCCTGTGCAGAAAACTTCGAGGCCAAAAACCCTCCGGATCCCTGGGCCTACGAAGGCTGGAGGCCAAAAATTCCAGCCTCATCTCCACAGAGTTCTGTTCCATCCACCTGGCGAAGCTACAATAAAGCTTGAAAAATCATTCAATGAGAAACATGCAGGAATCTCAATCAAAACAATATGATATTATACGTGTATATATATACACGTATATATGAAATTATAATGTGTGTGTATATATATACATATATACAATTACTCTTACTTATCACGTCTTCTCATTATATCATCCAACTTCGCTTGCCGAAAAGTGAAAAGATTGAATATCTGCGAATAGAGCAAATAACACGGTTCTTCTCTTGTGAATTTGTCTATAAAATTCCATATGACAAGAAAATACTGTAAGGGTTGCAAATTCCTAAAGACAATGAAAGATTCCAACCTTCCAAAACACCAGGGTCGCTAAAGGCGACGTAGCCTTGTTTACTTGCTTACCAAACTTTCACCCTGTAACTCGTGTCATCTACGTCTCCGTACCTTCAGCTGTTCCAGCCGTTCGTCCGGTGTGGGCGGCGGTGCTGGTGCCGCTTCGCCCACGGCTGAAGGGATGGCCACGGCCAAGGGGTTGGGCACAGGCACCGAGGCGGCTTGGAGTCTCAAGCGCTCTAAGATCTTCTGCCTGCGGCTCCATCCATGCATCCCCGATGGAAAGCCCCTCAATTCTCCCAATTTTGCAACGTTTTTGAAGGTATGCTGCGAAGAAAAGAAAGCCATTCCATTTGAAGCTTCTTTTCTCATCCTTTTTCCACGGTTCGCTTTGAGCTTCACACTTCCAGCTCACTGCAATTGTTTCTTTTCAGCGACCACAACGACTGGATGAGTGCAACCCAACGACATGACATGTTATGCTGCTTCACACCATGCAATACAATCACTCAAACTTGCCATAACTTGGCAACATTTGTCCTTGTGTTCATTTTTGTGGATGCCAGAGTGAGACATGTGCCACTTTGGCTAGAGTTGCTTTGGCCGGGGGGAATGGCGAGGTCCACAAGTTCCAAGGTCCGGTGAGATTGACACACAGACACTGGAAAAACGAATCGCAAACTATGCAATGCAATTGCTACATGTAAACACCATACTAGCAGGTTCGCATGGCTTCTCATGACAACAAGCAAAAACATGGAATGTCCAAACAAATTGTTTCTTCTGGTTTCGATTGCTGTCTTTCATGATTTGCACAGCTTTGTCTAGTTTCAGAAATGTTTGATCCATGGATGGAATCGATCATCACAGCTGTCACAGGGTTCCAAATGCCCTGCCCTGACACACGTTGAGTCCCTGTAAAATTTCAGGACATTGGGGTAATCGGTGCACCAGTGACGATGGCCTTAGTACAACATCAAAAGCCTTCAACCTCTTTGTTGAAGCAAAACAATATCTTTACCCTTCATTTTCATGGTGAGGGTTCTTTGCATAGATAGCTACAATTTCCACCTCCGCTTGACTACTTCATCTACTTCACACAAACTCTCCTCTCTGCAGCTGAGCAGCTGTTGCTTCTACCTGAATTATAAACATCCAGAGTTTTCAACTTCCACTTTCCGGTGTCTGACTCACTTAGAAGCTGATGGAACCTTGAAAAGCATCTCGTTGCATCTCGTTGCATCACCTTTACCAACTCCAAGGAACAATCTCAGGGGGCATAGGCTTGGCTTTGCCATTGCAACTTCGCTTGAAGTCTGCAATCATTTTCAGCGCAGTGTACATGTCCTCAGAATCAACATGACAGAAACTGCTGAAAAATAACACGAAAAAGAGGTGAAACAATATGCTCGAAAACAAATCAAAACATCTCAAAACCTAAAAACCTTCCTTCAGAACCTTTGGACCTTTCAGTCTCTGATAGTCTTTCATGGATTTTCCTGGAAAGCTTATAAGAAGGGTGTTGGGTCTCGGACGATGCGCGGACGCGTTCCTCCCTCCCCCTTGTTGCCACGCACGCGGGATCTGATCTCTTCCTTCCACTCATCCGCCTGAGGGATGGAAACTTTTTCAACTTGGAAAGTCCAGTTGCAAGTTGAGAAAAATGATTTCCCAATCTGTTTGAAAGTTTCAGAAAAAAAACACAATTATTCGAAGCTGAGAAAAGTCATTAAAACTTAAGACTATCAAAACCTTTCGCATTTGCAGTGTGGACGTATGCCAAGTCAGAGATGGCTCAAAAGTGTCGTTGTCATCTTGCTAGCAACACTGGCAAAGTTTGTTTGACGCTGAGTCAGGGACAGCTTGTTTGGCTGCAGCGATTCGCTCTTGCTCTCGCTTGTCATCATCATCTTCATTGCCAAAGGCAAACGCATTGGCAAGCTTCGCTTTTCTTCTCTTCTCTTCCTGAGAACCAAACATTGGATCGAAATGCAAGTCACAAAATGCAAGCTTTTGGACTGGGCAATGCTCTCTCATATCTGAATCCTGCTGTTGGCTTGAAACAGTTCCAAAGAAGAAAAACAGAACTTGCCAAACTGGATCATAGCAGTACCTTCTCAGTCCCTCCACTCGTCACTCAACCCAACCTCGTTGCGCTTCTTCTTCTCGTCGGCTGCTTGACGCTTTGCCGCTTCGTATTCCTGCGTTGCCTCCTCCGAAACCACCTGAGGTGTCATGTCTACGATTCCCGTGGCGAACAATGGTTTACCTTCCTTCAGGTCCTTGTGCGGCTGATGAATCAATGGAATTCTGGAATGATTTTCATTGCTATGTTGCCACGAGTTCGACGGTCTCTCAATCGAAATTATTCAAAGATATGAGTTGAGCTGGAAAAGCTTCCATCAGAGCGTAGCATCGATCCACCAAGCGAAAATTTGCATGCAAACTCTGAGTTTCTGGCCCAACCACCAGCATCTTCCCTAAGGATGGTATGGATGGGATGGCAATTACAAGCTCCGAAGGGCTTGAATTGAAAATGCTATGATCGACTCCAATGTAACTTGCGGCTAAGGTTATGACTTTCCAGATGCAGAGGAGACCCAACGTCCCTCTTCAGCCGCCTCTTCTGGTTCAAAGGAACTCACTGCCTCACACGAGTCGGTGATCCAATGAGAATCGCACCAACACCACTCAATGCCTAGAGCGTCTAATGTCATTGGCACAAAATGGCTAGAGTTTGGCTGGAGCATACCCATATCCATCAATTTTACTAATGTGATCATCTGTAATTCCAATGAAATACAGCTATTTCCCGACAAGGCACCATGGAGCGTTCCTTATATCCTTCAGAGTTGGCGGCGCCTACCATGAAGCCGATGGAACCCCATGTTGCAAGCCGGACAAAATATTGAGCAAAGTTGTTGACACTTCCAAGTCACAAAAAAAAATTGGAACTTTGCAGATTCTGATGATTATATAGTATTGTTGGTTTCTGCTATACTTTTTTATTCATATTGTTTTTGGCTTTTGTAAGTTTCGTTTTCCCCCAGATATGGTTATGGGGATTATGGTTTGAGAACCTAGACTGGCCGCCGGCCAGGCGGTCCTGCTGCTTCCCATTCCTCTTCTCTCAGAGCTTCTTCAAATCGCCTATGCAGAAACATGGAAGGAAGCTTTGGTTCCTAAATCCGCAACGCAGCTTGCAAAATTTACCAAACACTTTTTCCAACTTCATTTCGATCATCAGAGACCAGAAATCAGTATAAATCACACCTTCGAGCTCCACGACTGGACTCTGCAGGTCGCCGAGGTGCCTGCCCAGGATTCCACTCACCACCAATAATATGGGAGGACAACCCAAGTTAAAGCCATTCGTTTTTGGGTTCTATAAATTCTGTTTGGGTACTCCTCCGAAACTAACATATCCCCCGAAAATATCGGAAAATGATAGTTGGAAGTGGAAGACTATTTTCCTTTCAAAATGGTCCCATGTCAATTTTCAGGGGGAATATGATGACAATGAAAAACACGTCACTTACGTGACGTTTTTGTTTGGTAATTCGGCTTCTTGACCTTCACAAGCTGGCCCATTGACACTCCCATTGTTTCAGGGAGGGGAATTAGTTGAGTCTGGTTCAAAATCATTGACCCCCCAAAACAGAGATGGTTAGAGTTAGAATACTAAAGAAGCAAATGTAAGTAAATGTAAGGAGTTGGGTTCATTTCAATTTTAGAATCAAGATGTCGATCATCATCTGTCCCTTGGTGTGCTGCCCCACCTCTTCTGAACGTCGACTGGGCGGTGTGATGCTCTTTCGGGGCGTTCGAGACCTTCCAGATTTGGAGATTTCAGCAACTGGCCCTTGAGGAACTTGACACTGGAAAATCATGTGCTGTGATGATGCTGAAAAAGGCTCAAAATCTGACATCAATTCTCTATATATACAGGATATCCATCGGAAAGACTGCAGATTTAAATGGATTTGATTGATGCTGAATGTTGTTCAAACATCAAATCCTGTACCGTGTAAATTACCTTTGCTCTTTACCTCCTTACCACGGCACCTTCCCTTCGCATAGCGTCGATCCTGCAGAGCACAACAATTCCAATTCAAACCACATCATGCTTAGAAAACACTTGCTATGTTATGTTGCATTTCCATCCCTCCAGATTGAAGCAAAGCCCATTGGAATTTCAACAATCACGTGTTGGAAGAGTTGATCACGGGACTGTCCTGACTCTTCTCTCTGGAGCGGCGCCGGGATCGTTCTGAACGTTCTGGGCTGTACTTTTTCCTGAAACGTAGAGTTTTCCGCCCAGCAAAGCTATGGCTTTTTGTCAAAGCATAATACGACTTAACTGGAATGATTCGATGATTGAAATGAATATGCACCAGCTAACTGCTGCAGTTTCTTCCCGTAACCAAGAAACACTCAGTGGAAGATCATTTCTGTTTCTCACTTCACTCGATTCTACACGCCTGGGTTCCTTCTCTCGAACTGGCTCCTTGTAGTCTTCTGGATACCTTAGTCCAAAACAGTCCGTGAGAAGCTCAGTTGGCAGATGTTTTTGTTTGTTGCATCAAGGGCACTTCTGCTTTTGTTCCAGAAAACGTGCCACCTCTTCTTGGCTTTTGCGCAAAGCCTCCCAAAGTTTCCATGCAAATGATATCAAAGGTCACGTAATGCAGTGGAAACAACTCAGACGAACATGTTTCGTGACCCGCTAGATAGAACTTCCCGACACTTGCAACGTGCAACTTCAACGCATATATCCAACATCCAACCCTGCCTTTTCACGCTCCTCCTCGTCTTTCTTCCGCTTCCTAAGCATCTTGGAAACTCGGAGCTTTCAGATTGAAAGCTTCAAAAAGCTTCACAGCTGCCAACTGCGGCTCGGTATCAACAGTTCCGCTTTCTTATCTCTCTCGGCCTGTCTGTCTCGAACTGAAGTGACCTGAGTGCGCTGCCAACTGCATTGGCAAAATTAAGACCCGTTCCAGACTTTCTTAAGCCTCTTTTCAAACCTATCATAAACCTTCTCAAGATATAGATTGTGGCATCACACTTGTAGCCAGTCTCAGTACCTTGCCATCCCCGGCCATTTCTTGTTGCCTTTGTATGACATGGCTGTGGTGCAGAAAGATCTTCAAGAGAAGATTTGCTGACTCCACACTGGCAAGCTGAGAATCAAATGACTATATCATTCCATCATCTTTTGGATGCACTATGAAGCTGATGGAATCTTGCTGTAGAGAGTCTATGTCCAATGAGCCCATAATGAAAGAGTGTCTTTTCTGTTGTTGCTTGGAGTTGGTGAGTGATTCACCTGGGACTTTGATATTGTGATCTCATTTCTCTCAGGGTCTGAGTTCCGTGAGCCGAAACTGCCGCATACAGCTGCAGTTGACATCAGATCAATATGAATCAAGTCAAATTTCCCACAAAAAGTCTTTCATGAGGGTTTCCCGAATCTTCCAACTTCCAACCACCTCAAAAAAACAGTTTGGGAGAAGAAAAAAAATGAAAAAAAAGCATCACAAATTCGAGTGAAGTTTCCCGTTGATTTGGTTCTCCAAATGCTGGCACCTCACAGAAGGCATCTTGGCAGCTCGGTTGGGAGCATCTGCTGGAAGGGCCTGTGGCAATAACCCACCTTGCTAGGTCCTTTGAAAGGTCCACCTTTTCTTAGAACACAATGGAAATCAGTTTTGAGTTAGTATACTGTAGATGTTTTTTATCTTTATTTTGTGATTCGAGGCCACACTTTACGGAGTTTATAACATTACAGCCGTTTCCAAGTTTCTAAGTGGATTTGTGTAGCGGGTCGTAATTCTCAAACACATCGCAAACTCCCGAGTTTGCAACACCAATGACAGTGGGCTCGAAGCGTCCTTGCGAGTCTCATCGCTTGGTCCTCGGAGAAAGTCACTTGGTCCTCCTCGGAGAAAATGTCGTCGAATGATGAACTCGGCAACCAAGTCACCATCCTCAAAGTCCTCAAGGGTCCTCCTTTGAAAAGCTCGGATTCTGTGATCCAATCCTTCCAATCCTCCACTCTTCAATCTCCAAATATCTCCAATCTCCAATCCTCTCTTTGCCAACTTGGGGTTTGCGAAAGGAGTTGCCTTTTGTTTCGACTCCAAAGCGACTCCGAAGACCCGATCGTCGCCCCCTAGGTCTGATTCAGTGGCCCACGGGAGAACGCCAAACTTTTGGAGAAGGTTTTGAGACGAAGCTCAACGGTGTTTCCCCAAACAAACCTTGCATCCCTTGGCGAAACAACTCCATTTTCCCGTGGAACACCTACAATTTGTCGCCAGTCTCCTGCATTCAAAATTCTATGAAGACCTTCTAACCTAGACTCATGATGACTCATGCAAAGCAATGTAAAGCATGTGTTCAACCTTCAGAACCCCCGACCAATCTTTTCGTATACAGTACTTCACGTCAGTTGCAGCTTCGCAGATTCTGAAAAAAAATACAAGGACCTCATGATGCACCGCCACTATGTTTTTGTTGGTCAACTTGACAGGGTTGTTTTTGCAGGAGACTAGCAACTCCCTCGCATTTACCACAGGGAGGTCCTGCCTGCCGTGACACCCCATCCCAAGCATTTCCATTTAAATCCATTTAAATCCTACACTGATTTCCATTTAAATCTAGGGAAAGTATGGGAAGTATCTGATATCAGATTAAATCCTACACTGCTACACTGCAAACTCCACCAGGAAAGCCGAATCTTGGGAAATTTCCAGATCCTTTGGTGACCAACCCTACGAGTCACGGCAGGCAAGACTTGTCGCCCAAACACATGAGGAGATATGGACTCACACCATGAAAATACTATCAGCGTGATTGCTACGAAGAGCCATTGAATCTATTTGAGGTTTCTGAAACGGTTTCTGGCTTCTCCTTAGTATAATAATGTATATAACCTTTCGTTGATCAATGCTCCCTGGCACCCGAGTTGGTCTTCAGGAACTTTGGGGATTCTCCAAACATGGCACGCCAAAAACGAAAAGAGACGGACTGTGACAACGCAAGTCTCCTCATGCAAAGCATGCGCTTCAGAGCACCCCCTACGATTGATGATCCCTTCAGCGAATGCTGTGAGCCGTCTCAAAACTCTGAGCCGACCCATTTTGCAAGCCCAAAAAAAGGACGCAAAAGCTGAAAAGGTGCTAAGCTCATGGATTTTTTTTCAGGGATCTTGTTTCCCATTTCATTCTCAATCAACTCCTGTCTCTTGCGTCCGCTTCCCGAGGTTGGTCCCTACACCAGCTCAGAGCTTCCAGATTTCCTGCCTCAAAATCCAACCTTTGGACATTGTCCGGAGCCGGGTGATTTTAGGATTGAAAATATCATTTGCAATCAATAAACCCCAGATGCCTGACATTGCCGCACTTTTGCCGGTGCAGAACATTGCGGGATCAGCGATTCCGCCCAGCTGACGGTTAGCCGCCAACTGACAATTTTCTGGAAATGTCGTCTGGTTCTGTGCTGTTCTAAGCTAGAAGCTAGAGACAGGAAGCGATGTGTCGGATGTCAAGATATGTTGAGGTCTCAGGTCCATGCTGTAACATTGGGTCTTGTCGAACATTAGATTCATCAAGTGTAAATACAAGTGGGGAAAGCAGAATGTGGTGCCTAATACTAGTCAGGTAGTCACTTAAAATTAAAGTGACTAAGGTCTATAGGTGTTGATACTATTCAAACTGAACTAAGGATCCCTACTATCTTGCTATGATTTTGCATGCCAGATCTGATCTGTGCCAGCTGGATGTTGCTTCACCGCTTAGCAGGTGGCAAGACGGTGGCAAAGCGTGTGAGACATGCACAAATCCCGCTTCCGGACTCGTGCATGATTGACCTAACATCTCACAACTTCACGCCGGCGGCAGGGCCATGTACCCCCCGGGCGGTGGATATCCAGCAGGATAGCCTGCAGGTGGATAACCTCAGCGTGTATTTTAGCTTCCAATCATTTTGTGCACCAGCCGGGCAAGTGCCAGCAAGCTCAGCCAAGACTCTGTAGCCCGCGGGAGGTGGATATCCCGCCGGTGGCGGATAACCCGGCTGTGCAGGCGGAACCTGCCATCGCGACCATGACTTTCTCGTCGAGAATCAAGTAGAAAATTCCATCAATCATTTCGTCTACACTTTTGCGTGTCGTACAATGCTTCGGTTTTAGTTCATCAATTTACACTGTGCCAGGCTCTATATATGTCGCATGAGAAAGAGGTTGAATCCATTTGCACCTGCTGTGGAGGCGGCGCGTACTGCGCGTAGTCGTATGCGGGATAACCTCAACGGGTGTCTTTTACTCACATTTCATTTCCTGTGGGGACACTGGCGCCTTTCCCAGTAAAGTAAAGCACAAGTCAAAAGATTCATGTTGCCCTTTTCACCTGCCTGGTTGAGGTGGAGGTTGTCCATATCCCGGTGGTGGTGGATAACCTGCCGCAAATCTGCGCAACTTATTGCAAACACACAAAAGAACCAGCCAAGGCACCTAGCTCTGTGGGAAAACAATGACTAGATAATGTTTGGGACAGCTTAGAAGAAAAACCAAGAGACATGGCAAAATGACATGTGGGAGACAAATAAAAAGATATGTAACGATACATCGCAAAATCATCGGCCCAAGGCATTTAGCACAGTCATGCAGCTCAGCTCTTTAAAATAGAATCCATTGTCTCGTCGCAAACGCACCCAGGAACATACACTTGCAGAGTAAGAACCCCTAGCCCTAACAGTAAACCTGTTTTGGGACAAATGAACAGCAGACAAGGCTGACAAATTCATTCTCACTTTCTTTTTCTTCTATGAGAGAATCTCCTACATGTGAAGCTGCTTGGGGAACCTCTCTCATGAGGCTTGTAGGGCATAGCACTATATAGGCTAGGAAGGAAACGATGCAGTGAAGACGCAAGCAATTTTGAGTGGAAATCAAATCCAAAGAGTTTAGGAAAGGACATTGTGGCCAAATGTCAAGGCAAGGATGGCATGGACTCTTTTTACATCAAACATTGGTGGCCAAAATTGACAACAGGGTTGTGTTTTTATTCTTTTCGGTGGTAAAGGCCCTATACACTGGAGAGTAACCTACGCGAGGGGTTACGCGAGGGTCACTTTCATGCAAAGGTGTCAACATGAGTTCCTCCCACAGAAAGGTTCCTTGACTTCAAAAAACACAACTCATGTAACAGGGCTCAGCTGCTGACCATAAGGATAACCAGGGGGTGGGGCATACCCTGCTGGCGGCCCATACCTCAACCGTGCATGAAAACAAGGGCCAACGGCGTGCTACATGGCTCGCAACCAAAAATCACTGAGCTGTCTACCCTGGAGGCAAATAGCCGTGAGACGGCGGGGCCTCTCTTCTGCCCCGGCTACGGCTGCGGTCTCTTCGACCTGCTTACACGACTTTCAGATATTTTTCTTCTTGCCCAATCATTGAAGCTCCTGATATTGCTACTTCATTTACGCAGCTGCAGGTACAGCGATAAAGTGATAAAAGCAAATTCACTCTCTACAGTAGTGTTCCTACTATAAATAGAGTCCTGTCACTCACTCCAAAAGTGCTGAATCAATAAAAATCTAATGAGATCTGTCGCAATCTCTATGCATCTCCAAGGTATAGGAAAGGGATGTTGCATATCCACCCTCACGGCTGCAAGACAGGAAGGTTGACCTCTATCTCTAGCAGAAACATCTCGGCCTCACAGTGAGTGGGGAGAATCTCCAGACCGAAAAATTGTTCAGAGGTTTACATAGTGCCAGTGTCAAATATCATTTAGACCATTCGCTTTTGACAGCCAAGCTTCATTGAAACTGCATCAAATGTCTAAAAAACACTCACATCTTGCAGAAGATTTGAAACTAGGAAGTAAAATCAAAAGTGTTGATAGACCACTTCAATTTTGCTGCGGATATAATTGCTGCTTTGAAATCGGTGGCCTCCTCGGATATCCTTCCTCTGGCCACCCTTTCCTCTGTCACCTGCCATATGGGACAGAGCGAGGATCATCGATCATCGATCATCGATCATCGATCATCGATCATCGATCATCGATCATCGATCATCGATCATCGATCATCGATCATCGATCATCGATCATCGATCATCGATCTTCGTCTTCGTCTTCTTCTTCTTCTTCTTCTTCTTCTTCTTCTTCTTCTTCTTCTTCTTCTTCTTCTTCTTCATCATCATCATCATCATCATCATCATCATCGTCGTCATTATCTGCAAGAAAATAACGAAGGAGGTTTCTTGAAGTCTAGCACTCTGCAGAAAGGATTGCAGAGTGCGTAGCGCGTAGTGCGTTGCTACATGTTATATACTCTGACTAAGCAGTGAGCCATGCCACAAAACCTCAGATCCTGAAAAAAACAGTGAAGAGTCACCAGAATCCTGGTTTAGCCTTTGCAAGGCTCGATCAATCATGGATTGATCCTTAGCAAACATGCATCGAATGCATCGGTGCATGTCATCTTCAAGTTGCGGAAGCAGCAACTGTGCATCTCTAAGGTTGGGTCAGAAACACTCGGCGAGATGACTTCGATGATCATCTGGGAGTCATCTGATGTCACCTAAACTCCCGAGATTTCGCTTCCCGCTATATCAAACACAAGGAATACATCCAAAAGAAGAAACATCATATGAAATCTCACCAACTTGCCCAAGTTTGCAAACACCATCCTTTATTTGTTGTTATCTTGATGTTTCATGTTGTTTCAATTTCCAAAATCTCCACAGTGCGATACCTTGAAGTTGCTCGGGAACATGCGAATGAACTCTATGAGCTTCTTCGCCTGCCACCCAGGCGATGTGAGGTCAACATAGAAAGTCCACATAGGAATGGCGCACCGAGAAATGTTTGAATGGACTTAGGATTCCCATGACTTTCAATCCAAATCTCCTTGTTATGATTCAATCATAAAGCCAGGTTTTTGTCAGCATCCCACTGGCAACCCCAAAACAGCGTGGTTTTTCGTGGCCTGGTGGATGCTTTGTTTCACTTTCTGCACCCGTGGCTCCTGTCCCAACTCCTGCAACTGGACCTGGCATATGGAGCTGGATCCATCCATCCCACCACTTGGGACCGGGTAGGTATACCACCTTGTTCCCACGCCGCTGGAGTGCGTAAAGCAGTTCGATGCGAAGGCACTGCATCTTGTCAAACCTCAAGGTCACTGTCAGATTCGAAGAATTTGCGACATGAGGATTTGGGATTTGCCAAGGAACTGCGTCCGTGGGTTCTCAATCCTGGGAGGCAAAGCATCCTGCACCAAAAAAAACAATGACACTCGCGTCCACGCATAGCATGTATCGTATTCGTCAAAGATCCACAGGGCGGCGTCCTGCTCCCGAATTTCCCGCTCCATGTACTCCTGAAACACTGAGACAAGACATAAGGCACTTGGAGGTAGAAATAGCAGGATTAAGCTGGTGATTTTCACCTCTATATATATATATATATATCCCAATGCCATGTAGGCTTTGACATGAGTCTGATTCATTCCTAAATGAACGAAGCCTACTTCCCCACTCCTCTGCATCCGGTAGCGCAGCTTCCGCCCCCGGCTGCAATTTCACCTCTTATAAGGTTCCAAGTTTCAGGATCATTGGTTGCAATGCATTGCTACAGCCTATACAGAATAGGAAAACGGAAAAAGACATGAACCTCTCTTAAGACCTGGATGTGTCAGGGCCCAATTTTTTGGACGCCTGCCATCCTCCGTTGGATCCATCCGGAACCAACTCAAAGATGTCCTCGTATGCCTCACCACGAGGAACATCGCAACGAGCCAAGGAGGTCAAGAGGAAACCCAGCCTCGAGGATATCCAGTAATCTGACGCTTTTCCACATATTGTCCTACAAAAAAGACGGCTAAAAGGCAAAGAACTTTCCAAATGCCAAACTCCAAGAAAATTACAACACACCCGTAGGGCACACCCCATGCAATCCCCCTAGCCAACTATGAAAGGAATCGTAAAACGTTTAGGGGATTTTAGTGGTGTGTTCCAAAGCTGTGTTGAAACAACCTTGGACAAACATCTTAGCATCTTACCTGGGTTCTCCTATGATTCCAGCATTTTTTGCTCCCGGTCCTTCTTCAACTGAGAGACCTTGAAGTCCGATCCCAGCCTAAAGATCACGGATTTGCAGACTGGCTCATTCTCTAGATGTTGATGGCTTGGCTATGGAATGTTGTATCTTGGGACCATTACTGTGACAGCGTGACGCACTTACCACTGTGGAGCTCGATGGCCATAAAGAGCGCTCGGACCTCTGGAATCTCATGGAATTATTCACTGAGATTCTGTGAAAATATCGGATCAGTTGAATCAGTTGGATAAAGTGTCTGAAAACTTTGTGCCCAGCCATTTCTGAATCCTTCTTGCGCTCGACAGCCAGAGCTTGGGCAATCAAAGGCGTCCAGAACATGTCTGAATAAAGGCCATGTTTACCTGTCAGGAAGCAACCAGCCCAACCAGACATCATGCCATCACCAGGTTTTGATGCTTCACTTGGACTCATTTTGAGTGATGAAAAGCATGAATGCGCAACCCCGCCTTTACCTTTTCCTTTCCCAGGCGGTATGTAGGTGCCTTGGAGGCACTATGTAAAGCCGAAACCCTTGTCAAGCTCGGGGTGACAGAAACTTCTTCAAATCACACCCAACCTTCCTACATGATCACAAAAGAGCCCTGCATCCTGCCATCATCCTGCCATCATCTAGTCAGTTTTGCTAGGATCCCCCAGCTGGTCCGCATTTTGGCCCTAGGTCTACCGGCACCGCCAACCTGGCAGTCAATGATCCGCCAAACCCGACCTTTCCGAAACTTTCCCGAAAGCAGCGGGTGCCTGGCCAACGGCTCTGGGTGCCTCCCCTGGTGCAGCATCCACCACCACACTATTGCCCTCCTGCAGTTCATGTTCCCCCTGTGCTTTTGAAACACTAAAATACCATCGGTTGGTTGGCGACATTCCTTACAATTGGAGACTGCACCAAGATGAATGTGAATGAATGTGTGCCTCCTCAGGTGCCTTGCTAGTCTCCCATGCCTGGTGGACCAAGGATGACACGGAGGAATCAAGGGAGACCAAACATTCCACACCTCCATGAGGCCACCGTCGGCTGTCAGAATGTTGTCCTGGCAAATCAAAAGTTGCCTGGATTCCCAATCCTCCTATCTCCCTTTCTTGGATTGGATTTAGCTTGCATACCTTGCTGCATGTCACATATATACAGTCAACATCTCTGAATTGGTCATAGATGTGTCCATAAAGTACCTGTCACAACCAGGCAACCAAACCCAACAAAAAAAAACAACCCCAAGATCTCAACCCCAACCCCCTTCCCCAACTCCCCAACTCCCCAACTCGCCAAGGCACTGGCAAGCCATCGGTTGGATTCATCATTTGGGCCGCCTCTGTGAGCTCTATGGTGTCATTGGCAAACTCGAAGAGGTCAGCTCTCTCTCCGAGAACTGATTTCCTTACGCAGCCAATGGAATCAATGGTGATTTCCTCACCGGAAATACATCGTAGCGGTGTGGAATGGTGGATTTCCCTTTGCGTAAAAAAAATTGAGGTGTCAAAAGGGAATTACAAGAACAACCAAATTACTCATGATGTGATATAATGCATATACGGTATATACTGTAATCTGGTAGAACCAGTACGAAATACATAGAATATTCCCCCAATCTCAAGTCTTAGATCATTTCCCTATTGGAGATGATCCAATTCCATATTCTAAGTATTTGATGGCTGCACTTATGATTACCTCTGAGATACTCTTATGGAATAGAAAGGTGTATCCAAATTATAATATTTCACCAACCATGATTTCCCTGAAATATTGGGATTTCTCTTCCTTAGCTACCTTTTTGGGGTGAGGTCGTGTGAGGTTGCTATAATTTGACCAGATCTATGGTTGGGGTCCAACAGTGTCCCAACTCACATCAACCCAGATTCAGCACAGCCGTCTTGGCTACACCTTCAGTAGAGCCAGTGGTTTGAAGCTCAGCCCAGGCATCCTTCACTGCCTCTCGGTCCAGGACAGGACAGGAAGTTGCTTTTGTGAATCCTGAGATATGTCATTACTTATGTCGTGAATCCAAAAAAAAAACGGGACTATACATCTATACTAAATACTAAGTCTACATACTATATCTTTCCACCAAAACATACCCATCAAACCATCAAACCGTCAAACCGTCAAACCGTCAAACCACCTTGCCTTGGGAGTAGTCACAGAAGACAATGGCACCTTGTTCTG
The DNA here is from genome assembly GCA_000507305.1 of Breviolum minutum Mf 1.05b.01. Taxonomy (NCBI): domain Eukaryota; class Dinophyceae; order Suessiales; family Symbiodiniaceae; genus Breviolum; species Breviolum minutum. Next base: position 41,644 of record DF241315.1, on the reverse strand, counting down.
AGGAACACTCTGAAGATGTTTCCAAACCTCAAAAGCAACACATCGACACGATGCCATGTCACCACCATCATGTGTCAGAAATATGTAGGAAAATCAATTACAAAACATAAATTCTAACTTCAAAAACAATCCCAGATTGATAGCTTTGGGCTTTGGAATTCTTTTGGCCATCGAAATGGCAGAAGCACATCCAATTCTGATCACTTTCGATGAACTCCAACGCACCACGCCAATCTTTTTTTCGTTGTCAGTTCCAAGCATTTTAAGAAATGTTACCCGAGCTCTGATTCGTCCGAGTCACGAAGTTTCCTCACATTTTATGTCCCTCCAGCGTGCTCGCACCACACAACCGGAGGCTGTTTTGAATCACAGTTCTGACAGGAAGCCAAGGTCCCAACTTGAATCGAAATCTGGCAAAATCCACCAAGTCCACCCCAAAGAAATTGTTTCTTCATATCTTTGGAATTCAAAAATTCAAAAACCGATTTTTCAACTTTTCCTATTTCTTACATTTTCTTGTGCCACCATCAAGCTTTGTTTTCAACCTTTGGCTTCCTAAATCTCAGGTCCCTTTGGACCTGAAGGTCTCCACGTCATGTGGCTGAGATTGATGCAACCAAGACAGGACGGTCCTCATCCTCTCCCTCGAAATGTACCACTAAGGAAATTTCACGCGAGGTGATGCATTGAGTTCTCTCCACGGCATACATGGCTACATCTGAAGCTTTGTTACCAAAGAGCTCAAGTCTGACAGTATTTGCACGACTGGAGCCCTGCATTGAAGTGACGGCTCTCAAACGATAAGACATTGCTGCAGCAAGGGCTGTTCCATTGGTACTTGCACCAACCCGAAACACTTCAGGTTCATCATCTTCGGTCACTGGATAATCAAAAATCACTCGCAGTCGCATTTTTCCATCTCGTTGCCTGGGAAGGACCTGGGCAGTACTTTGAATATCTTGTTTGTTGAGATAGGCTAAGAGATATAAGAGTTTGCTTCTGGCAGCAATCCGTAGAAGTTTCACATCGGCAATTCGGCCACTACCTTCATCTGCCAAGGCTGCCATGGCACCTGCCATATTGGGAACATCTGACTCGGTGGTCACCTCGAAACTGGGGAAGAGGCTTGGTACCAAAGGTTCCCGTTGAACGAAGACCATCTCTTCCCCTCAGGGAACAGAAATGAATGAAAACAACAGAAAAAGGAAAATTCATCAAGACGCATCAGAATATAGATGCTTAAATTTCGAATCATAATCATGACAATGATAGTATCTCTTTCAATAAAATTGAATCAGCTCAATTTCACCATCTCTGCAGCCTCTCCCTGATATCAACATCCCTACCTACTTCACTTTCCTTTGCTGCAGTAGGTGTAGATCGCTGTACCGTTCGCGAGGCCAAAAAGCAGCGGCCCCAACCGGCCATGGCCGCAGCCGCAGCTGCGGCCACCAGCCATGGCCGCCGGCGTACCATGGGCCCAACCAGGATCAAACAGCAACCGTTGGGTGTTCAGAAACTGGAGCAACATAAGTGCAACCATGCAGCGATTCGCTATGCAAGGCCAAGGCACTGCATCAACAGTTGTTGGATGTTTTTGGGAGACCCTTTCTCTTAAGAGGCATCAATTTGATTAATTGAGACCCCACACTCTTTGGGACAGGTGTTGTATTTCATGATAGGATGTCATATAAGTTATACACGTATATACACTAGATTATATGATATATATATATACATATCTTTACAATTCTTTATATGTATGGTCCCAAGCCAGAACAACTCACTAAAACATGAGACCCACCACCAAGACGGAATGTATGACAGCAGCCACGCGTGTCAAGAAAAATGTCAATTTCGGCTTGGAACCGGGGAGAACTCGATGTGCCTAGAAACCTACGCTTTCAATACTTTTGCTGGAATGAATTAGATAAAGCCTTTTTCCCATTTGGTTTATGGAATTCCACATCTCAAAATCCACGGTTAATGTACATTTACACGGTTCAAGTACCCTTCAAGCACCAATCTCTGGGACTCAGACCTCCAGGAAGAGCGCATCCTTAAGTCGTCCCATCGCCTGTGAGGTGTGCTGGCGCCAGGAACCCAGCAGAAACCTTGGGGAAACCTGGGTGTTGACTCATAAAACCCAGGCCTGGGGGCTTCCTCAAAGCTCATGCTGCGTCACTAGGGCCCCAAAAAGCAGCTTGAGCCGTGCGAACAATCAGGTCGTCCATTCCAAGGTCTCAAGCTTCGCAAATCCTTGATACCTGGTGCCCTTGCAGGTTTTTTTTTCGATCACCATCTTTTTTACATATAGCCATATCCTGGGAGAGCCATGAAAGACTCCGAACTGGACAAACTCTGTATCTTTAAGATGTTTTAAGTATCTTTATAAGATCACTGCAAGTCACAAGTGCTCAAGGGAAACCTCAATTTGCACTGCGAGGAATGTGTTTGTATTTTGTATCTAAAGTGTTGGAGCTTATCAATGTCAAAAGACATCGGTGATCGTCTCTGTGTTTTCACTTGCAGGTAAGGATTCAGACAACCTGTGCCCCCACGGACAGCCTTCTCTGCCAATTCCTTGTGGGACAACAGATTTCAGGACACATACGAGAAAGAAATACTTTGAGTTTGAAGAACCCCCCTGGGCACGAATTCAATTCTCTCAGTTTGGCGTGGGCACGAGCTGCTCTGTTCAAATATAATCGAGTAGAGCTGCTCTGTTTGGATGACTAACTTTCTCGGAAGAGCAAATGGCATGCTCCACCATAACCAAAAATGTGACGAACTCCCTTTCCTATGTAGTAAATCTGCACAAAATATCAGGAAATCATGTATCTGTATCTGTATCCTCACAGAATTTCTATGTTTTCAAGCCACCCCACGACATGCCCCATCCTGGGCTTGAAGATGCAAGGCAAAATCCATGACTTGTGCTGCGCATCCGCCAAAAAGCGGATGGCTGGAGCCAGCCAGGGTAGCAATTTGTTCTATTGCAGAAAGGGATTTGCAGGGCACTACAGTCATGGTTGGCAAAGGATCATCAGGTTCTGAAGATGCAACACCGAGTTCCACATCACACCCAATTAAGACACTTGATAGCATGCATGAACACTGGAACAGTGGTGCATCTCTTCGCTTTGGTGGAAGTTCAGCTCTTGAACCAAAATGGCGAGATTCCAGTTGCGCTAGCATCATCTGCAATGTGTCCACGGGTCCAGAAACCCATCTCAGGAAAAAGCTAAATACACTATGAAAAGATATAAAAAGTGAGTGCATGCGCCTGTGGTCAGGAGGATTTTCATCACTTCCCTCCTTCCAACTCTTCACAGAGTGTAAAATGATGTAAAATGTCTCCTTTTGAGGATCTCAGGGTTGCATCCGGTCACAGTTGTCCTCGCTTTCGCTCTCGGTTTCGAGCATCTCCACTTCCTGTCTCATCTCAAGACAAGCACAGCACAGGACCATTCGTTTCGAGTTTCCCAACCCGGCCTCATCGGAGTCACCATACGTGGACTCCTGCAATGGCAAGGCAATGACATCGCTGCGGGAAGCAAGCCCCCGTGGCGATGGAATGAAAACTCTCAAAATTTTGCCTCTGGCCTCATCATGAAGCGAGTTGAACTCATCATTCCTTTCTAGCAAATCCAAGATCATCAGGAAGATCTCCTACAAATGCACTGGCATGGGAGAGGGAAAGAGTCCAAACACAGAAGGATTTTCTTGCAGCAGCTGTGAAGCCCCAGCGCAGAGGGGCGCCTCTTGACTCAGCCCCTCAATGCCCTGACAGCCAGTGTAGGAGATGGGGTTTCTGTTTCCGGTGACTACTACCTTGCTTCTTCATTTGCATCGCCCATTGTATAGGATTACCTTGTAGCAAATGGATGCAATTTTACTCCAAGAGTTTACAACGGCCCAGGGGCCAACAACCCGACACCCACCATGTGGCACCTGGGTTGGAAGCGCCTTGAGACTTGGCCTTCTGTTGCGAGAGATCGTAATGGGCTCGGCTTCCCGCTGTCCCCCCTGCAAGAGATTCGCTGGTAGTCATCAAGCCAAAGGCATCTGGGATCGTCTTAATTCTTTTCCTTAACAACAAGACATGATATGTGTTCATACATGTTCATACATGTTCTATTGCGCTGATTTGTTGTGTGTTTGTTCAAAGCTTCCATTCAGCCATTGCATTGCGCTGTTTCACTTGCCTGAATCTTGTTGGTTTAATTTCCCAAGTCAATACATCTCATTTCCGCCTGTGGCGAATTTCTCGCGGGAGATGTCATCGTGGAGCGCCTGGATCCTTTGGAGCTACGAGAACTTTGTCTCGAGCTCTGCCGTGAACTGGCACCTTTCGAACTCGTAGAGCCAGAGCCAGACTCTTCGCCTACAAAAAGTGCACCCAAAATGCACTGGACGTGGTTGTCACAGAGCTTTTAGAGGTAGAAAATGAGATTGACCTGGAAACCCAAAAAGAACTGATCTCATGAGTTTGTGAACGCTTTAGGAAAGAGAGTACTTGAGGGAAAAGTTAACAGTGAGAAAATGATAGAAAATGGATAAGGTCAACTTTTCCTTGGCTCCAAGCCCCGCCTCTGCTTCCAGTATCAGGTGGGGATGCTATCGCAGCCTGTCAGTCAAGGTCACAGCGTTCCAGGGATCCTGATTTTTTGGGGGATGAAAATCCTGATGAAACTGGTTTTCATGCCAAGTCAGATTTCAAATTCTCCCAGCCCCACAACCGCATCCTGAGTCCGAGTGATTGGAAGCCTCGGAGCGGGCAAATGTCCGTTGCTTCAAACTTGAAGATGTTCACACGGAAAAGTGTGGAACGCAACGCATTTGATAGAATACAAATTTTTGCTCTGCATTGACTGTCCTACCGCCATTGCACAAATAGCATGATCACATCATCCCGGAATATGATCCATCTCACATGTCCATATCTGAGCTGGTGAGCAAAAGATGAATTCCCATGTGGCACATCTGCAAGACGCTAGCGAAAAAGGTATTTTCATGGCATAGCAACCTGTTTTGGGGTAATCTTTCCACATGGACACAGCAACAAATCTCCACTGAGCCGTCAACTTCTGCCCCTTCCTCAGGTGTTCAAACACTACCAGACCCTATCTGAGATGGATTCACCAATCAAAGTGGGTTTTTCTCGCGGGGTCTTGGATCTCATGAAACGCCACTGACTTTGATGGATTTTTGCTTTCCAAAATTGGCCAAGGTTCTTCTTTGCTTCTGGCCATTGACCTGCCAGCTTTGCCAATGTCAACCACGGCTGTGACGCCAACAACTTCTCAGGCTTTGACCAGCAGGAGATCCAGATGGCATGGTGACAACCTCTCAGTGGATCGTGCTTGGTAAAAAATGTTGCAAAATCTCAACCGTCGTAGGTTGTCAGTACTTTGCATGATACACGATTGCTCATGGTTGCTGCTTTTTGGATGTACTTTTGGCACTTCAGCCAGGTGAATTTACATTTCAATACAAAACACCATATGTACGCAAGTTCAGATGCGGCTGGCAATTCTCAGGGCTGGCAAAAAGAATCGAGAAAGCTGGGAAATCTGAGAATCTCACAAAAGGGTTGCTTCACATCCCTCAATGGCTGGTTTTCTCACCGCCATTGAAGTTCCATCTTGGGATGCTCAAGGCCACATACCGGAGAAAAGTCGACGCGGTTTATGTATCAAAAACACTTGGACACAGCTGATGACGTTGATAGTTTCACATTTGTCTCCTAAAGCCTTCACTATTCTTTCATGTTTAGATCAGCTGGAGTTGTCCGGATCGATCTTACACAAACTCACCTTTTTTGTTGTATGCAAACCTCACGAAGTCAGTGAATGAGGCATTTTCAAGCCAAACCTTTGCTACACTGTGAGAGGTGAAGTGACTGAAATCATGGACAAGCTGGAGCCAAGACATGGTCACCCAAAGCCGGTTGAGTCAAGTGAAACTCATAAACTTTGTCCTCGCTTGGTGGCTTCTGTGGGAGCTGGGCAATTGAGTCCAAAAAATGTGTGGCAAAGGTGGCCCTGACAGTCACTGTCAGCTTGTACTTATACACCTGTATCACACTGTATCACCAGGTCTTGCAAATTCCCCTCACCGTTCTTCTATTCCCTTGGAAGGTGTCAGGTCATGGATTCAGCGAGTTGTAAACAGAAAGAAACCATTAATCTCCAATCTCACCACGATGGACCCTGTCATGTCAGTGAAGATGTGTGATCCATGTGAATATCACAATACCTTCAGCATTGAAAGCAAATACAATCAAATTGAATACAAGAAATGTGACTTAAATGAGGCACCATTGCAGCACCCCGGAGCTTTGCAGCTGTCTCCTCGGGCACCTCAAAGCTTCTCCAGATTTCCATGGTTTCTACAAGGCTTCATGCTTAACCTGAGTTCATGACCTTTGGCTCGGATGTTTCTCCAGCATGTCGTATCAGCATGTCTGCATATGCCTCAAGTTCTTTAAAGGCGAAGAAAATCACTGACCGTGGGACTTGTGGCGGGCCTCTGCTGTCCAGGCATAGCAGCCGCTGATGCCAGGATATGCCTTCACCTGCCATGGCAGTCATAGCAGTAGCATCAAATCTGGAAAAAACATCATTTCTCAATTGAATCTCTGATGCTTCGTGTTCAATTGTTTTCCTCAAGTCTTGTGGCTGTTTACTAGCAAAGAGTCTGTGGAAAGAATGCGCTTCAATTTTTTCCGTGTCAACAGCTTTCAACTCGAAGTGTCAACAGCTGACTGGAGCGCTCTCAAAGGGCCAGGGCCTGGTACTCCAAACGCTTCCGCATGTATCTCTCACCATCCTGCCACGTTGGACAAAACTTCTCCCATCCCATTCCCAACCCACGCTTACCCCTTTGGGGGGATGAGGGTCGCAAAGCTAAGAGTTGAAAAGGTATCTAGAGTTTCTTTGGCCTTCGTCTCCTCATGCCGCAGGCAAAGGTCCGCTAGCAGTTGAAAGGAACGGTCCAGGAGATAGTGCTGAGCAGGGCGCTCTGGTGCAAGTATGTGGCACAGGAGTTGTGGAGCAAACTTGCGTTGTTCAAATCTCACAACTGCAAGGTGTTGACATGTCGGATTTAACATGATCTCACCAACTCGATGCAGTCATGAACACCTGCTCCCCGACTATGGAAGAGGTTTCGGAGCTGGCCACTCGGGCATTGGCATGATTTCAGATGACCAACAAATTCAAAACAAAAAAGTCATCCAGAGGGTTTGTATGGATTTGCTATTCTTACTCATACTAATCCATACCACTCAAAAGTAACACCGCACCAAATCATATTAAACTCTTCCATCCATCATCTGATTCACTTCCGCCTGGGCTAAGGACTTCTCAGCTCGCCGGAGGCTTTTGGAAAGCATTTTGATCCTTGGAGCTCAGATTCTCCACAAATCGACGTGGAAATGACGTGGATATGATTCCGTATGCTGTATGCGCAGAATCTCATGAGAAGTTCTCGAAAACCCTGCAATCTCGGAAGGGCTGTACATTCTCCGGACTCTCAAAGACTCTCAACATTTTGGAACACCTTTTGGGAGCACAATACTTGAGGGCAAAACAGCTCTTTGTCTGGTTTGCCTTCACCCAATCGCACCAGCTTGTCTTCCATCCTTGCAAGCTCAGCAATCCGAGGTGGCACAAGGGGATAATCGGATATACAGATATACACTGCTTGACTTCGCTGGGTGAGTGACTCTTGAAGCTTTTCTTTGTACAAGGTTTCTTCTCCAATGAGCATGGCAGCCTCGCATGGTTTGACTGGGCTTTGGATTGCGCATCAGTGGCTTAGCTCGCATGAAGCATGTTTACATACTTTTTTACAGCTTGCGTGGCTTACATGACTTGACTGCTGGGCCCTCAGAAAATGTTGCACCAATGAGTTCTTGACTAAGTAGTGAACCAGTAAACAAAAAACAATTCAGCGGCGATCATGCTTTTCCTCCGAATTTCCAACAAATCCATCTGTGTTTTTGAAAACAAGATGAAAAAGGAATGGCGTGAAAATGAATTCCTTTGCCAACCATCTGCTGCAGGTTCCTCACCAGCTGCTAGCGCATGACCACCTGCAACGCAATCAACAGATCGACAAACGAACAGACCTTGAAAATGAGAGAATCTCTTTGGAACAACCAGAGTACTCCATAGATTCCTGTTCTGAATGCATAGTCTTTTGTACTGAAGTCACAGTCTCTGCTTGAACAACTGCTGCAAATTGCTGCTCTTCGGTGCCAGAAGTGTTTTTTGGGGTGGAGGGTATCTCCCATATTTCGAGATCTGAGCATTTCACACTGTTCGCACTTCCGCCCTGTCATTTCTTCAGCACGGACGTCCACCTAAACGGGTCAACTGCTGAGCGATTAGGATGCCATAGAAGCAAAAACATCAAGAGGTGATTTCCACTCGAAGCCTGATCGCAACAGGCCCCTAGTTTCAGGGAGGTGCTCGAACAGCGGGGACACCTAGCAGCATATGACTGAACTGTTCATCTTTGCTCAGTCACCAAGCAGCGAAAAGCTGCCCCCTAAGCCATACTGAAGAATCAACACAACTAGTCGACCGGTCAAGTCACTCACACACAGCAATTGACTTTAAGGTGCGCTTATAGCCTGTCTGATTTTTTTTGCTTCCCACATTCCATCAGCACGTTTGCCTGAAACCACGGCAAGGATCCGAATCAGCTGTGCAGCGCATGCAGTCGCAAATGAAGTGCTTGGAGTCCTGGTGTCAGGATGAATCCCACAGTATTGGAGAATTGGTTGGAAAATCAGTGCATCCTTCACTTTCCTTGATGCCTCATCGAGGTATTGGTGCATTCCTACTCTGAAAGCAACGCCGTCCAGCAAATGCTTTCTGCGCAAAGTCGCAGCTTCCAGGAGATTCTCCTGCCAAAGTGCTGTTCATGAACAGGCAAACCGAGCGTGCCCTGGCACCAATTCTTAAAAAAGGGGGGGAAGTACGGTATGTACTAAGTAAGTACCCACCACAAAACTAACATATCCCACCTTGCGAAAAAGAAAATCATCTGCAAACATACCGTGGGGATATGTTAGCTCCGAGGGTAAGTACTGTGCCGTCCTCTCCCAAGTAGGAAACGGTAATTTCTTCATCTGCCTCTATCTTCTCCCTGGCTCGCAAGACGAAGTTGTCCTGACAGCTGAATCCTTCCAAAGATACTGAAAAACACGAGTTTTGGGCCTCAACATAGTGCCAAACAGCATTTGGATAGCAGGAGTGGGACCTTGGACTCCAGCATCTGTGAAGCACTGTTTCTGCACAAAATGCTGAGAATCTAAGAATCTACGCTTCAGAAGTCATGAGGCTGCGGCATGAACGACGACATGAAGTATGTGGAATAGCCCAGCCTAACCCGAGGGCATAGTTGTCAAGAATCGTTGCAGATGGTTGGTCCCAAGGCACATCGCGTCACTGCCTTCATTTTCACGATCGCTTCTTGAGATGGCGATCGAGATTGATATCACTTGGCTTCCCAGGCGGCTCATCCGTGTGCTCGAAACAGTTCAAGATCCAGACCTCGTACATTTGAATCGGCCATCAGCCATGACACTTGAGATCATCAAACTTGTGGCTTTGGCATGAAACGGAAAAGCACGGATGACTTCTTTGATGTTTCGAGATGGTTGAATGAAAATAACACCAGACTGATTCTGAGAAAGTTAAAGCTTAAAGCGCTCAAGCAGAATCCGTATGGAATCCGTCAGAAAGTCAGGAATCGGTCGTAGTTGCCTGCAGCAATCGCTCCAAATCCAATGGATCACACCTGGCAAATCTGTGCATTCTGCCATCTGAAGCCACTTGCCATGGTCAAAAAACACCAAAAACGCTGATATGCCGACCTCATCTCCTGTAAATGTTCAACCAGGACCTTCGAAGCCTCCACCAGACGCAAAACACCGGTCCATCTTTGAAGGAAAAGATGAGGTGTTTTGGACCCATCTGCACCATCATCCCACCTCACTAGCTTTGGAGACCTCCATGCTGTACCTTTCAGGAAGTAAACGCTTGCTGCTTCCTTTAAAAGGAACAATTGGGAGTATCATAGAAATCTAAGGGCACAAAAGGAGCAACTTCTTGTGAGTATCCTTCAAAACTTACTTTGCATGACCAGGGTGAGCCCATGAATGTCATGATTCCTGCCCTTGTCATTGACAGGAAGTCCTCGTCTACAGCCGGCAGTTTGGAGCATTCTGTTAGCAGGCTTGGTTTCAAAGAACATAAGGCTGCCCAGTACCTGGAGGCTCTGCCACAAAGCCAAGCAGTATGCAGTGACTTCAAGAAGTCGTTGAAAGTTCTTTGGAATGCAAAAAAACAATACATTCATTGCAGTGGCAAAACTGAGATAAAACTCAGGACGGTCTGGATACCTGGAAACATTGATTCATTGGAGCGGCTGTCCGAGAACCCTGTTGGCACCAAAGCGGCTGGAAGATAAAAATTTGAGGCCTGGCCATAGAGTCAACCATCTAACCATCAGGTGAGCAACCTCTGTCTCAAGGAACAGAGATTTTCAAACCAAAATGTCAAATGACCATATTTTGACCGCTGATGATGGACAAAAAAAGAGAAATTGAAACGCAAGTGCTCTCATTGGCAGCTCGCAACCTTGCCTCTCTTTGCAGAGTTCTTTGACCCTGCGAAGCTGCAAGTTTCAGCAACACTGTGGAGTGCGAATGCGAAATGCACCACCAAGCTGGGATGCCAAACTTTGCAAAGATTTCAGGAGGTCCAGAACATTCTGAAACAATGTGTAGTGGAGGCTCTTGGAAAATAATTTCCTGAGCAAGATCAAAGATCGGTTCATTGCAGTTCAAGTTCTGCAGAAAATACTGCTGCCTTGACAGTGACTTGTGCAAGGGAAGTTGGGCGTCTGACCCCTTTCTCAAATGAGCGTCCACTCCTGTCTGCACGTGCAAAAACAGAAAAGCCTGTTCCCCGCATCACTTTCCTCCACATAAGCTCAGGTGGTATACCCAATAGGGAGTTCAACCATGGTTCACAGAACCTGCTGCAAACCCTTTCCCCCAAACACGAAACGACCCAATTCCCAATCCAAAGCACTTCTCTGCAAAGACCCCTAAAGCGTACCGCTATTGAAAAAAGGTCTTGCATTTAGACCGCGACAAATGACTCACAACACAGTTGTGTGCGTTCTGCCATGCCAGAAGGCACCTCAGTATCCTTCCCTTGTTTGTGGTCCAGAGGCATCGTACCACAGAATTGTGCCTCAGCTATCACGGCTGATCATTCTTCTTTGTTATACAGTATATATGATGATGTACATTCACGCGTCTTTAGCCAGCAAATGGATGAACTTCCCGTTAGATAGTCCAAAGTGCAAATCAAACTTGTCAGAGGTGGCCTTCATTTTGTAGGACAAAAGTAGGAAAAAGAAAAAGGTCGATTTGAGGCAAGACTTGACTTAAGGTCTCTTCTCGTTGAGGGATGGGCGCCGACGTCAGGATTGCACATTGAGGGTTCTCTGAATCTACATACCAACAACTTCTCAACTCCGAATCCGTACCTGCGTTGGCAGTAGTCGTTGATGTAACCACCTAGATAGGGTGTGCGGAAATAATCAGTCAACAAGTGCCAAGAACATGCTTCTTCCATGAGACATCAGCTGTTGATGTTCATAGTCACTCAGAATTGGGCACCTGACATCCCACAGCTTCTTGTTTTGATTCCACACACTCGGCAAGCTCCGCTGTTGCTGACTGTTCATGCATCCAGAAATTTACACCGTCAAAAACGTCGTTTTAAGTTTTAAGTTGTAATTTATCTATTCTGACTCGGAACCCCAAACCTGAAGATGCTAACTGAAGCACTGTAGTGGAATCACTTGAACTTCTGGAATTCTCAAGAGAGACTTGTGCATCTTCAAAGAAAATAAGCATTCCATAGCATTCTCATCTGCATTTGTTTGGCTCTTACAGCCGCCGAAAGCTCTTGATGGCGCCCCGAATACAATCCAACAACAAGCTCAACAGTCTCGTCACGAGTGTCGTTTCCGAATTTTTGAACATGGCATTGCAACGACATCTCCACCATGGCCCCCTGCCATGTCCCTTTTTTTTCACGAGTCTGGCTGTCGGCCATGGCAGATGCCAAAAAGACATAGGCTTTGTCACAAAAAGCGACAGCTCCTCGTCTTTGGGTCGACCTGGGAATCACGTTACAAGATTGGAGTCTTTTAGAACTAGAGAGGCCATCATATTGGCAATGGCATATAATTAGCAAAACATGCGATGTTTTTTGAAGCTCTTTGATAGCTGTTTCTTGTGGACACTTGAGCGAAAGGCTTTGCTACATGGCCAACTCCCCTCAGAGAGAGTCAACCTTCAGGGTCCAAATTTCATCATGGTACCCTGACTGCTGGTTGCATGGCACCTGTAAATTTGGCTTGCGGCAAGGAACCCTAGGAAATCAGATCTTCAAGTATTGCATCATCCTAAGATCTAAAGATTATAAAGATTATCAACGATGATAGAAAACACATGGAAACATCTAATAAAAAAAAACTGTGAACATCTGCATAAATGCACAGCTCGTGTTCATCAATCCTTTTACTGTGCGACTTCAAAACCAGGTAGACTTTAGGGCTCTGCGCGGCCATGCAACCAGCATGCTTTGGGCGTGTGGACCTTCTGTACATTTTGACGTATACAAACAGATTACATCAGATTGCCAAACATTACGAGAGATTTATATGGCTGCATTGTATCAAAACCAAAGGTCCTTTCAGCTCGCCCGGCTGGATTGCAACGGATGGATAGCCATGGATCGCAGATAGCTGGTTGGGCCTCCATCTAAATGTATTGAAATTTTGAAATCCATGTCTAGGGTACCGTTGACCAGCTGGATCTAAGCCATGGGATGCGCTCAATGGAGATGCCATCGACAGAATCAAGTGAAAGCACATCGTAACGTCGTACTATCCGAGAAACGCTATCACGGTCCTGGCATCTCCTAAGAGAGACCAAAGCGCAAGGAACAGGAGACGGTAGAGCGACTCACCACTCATATCAGCGACCAAGATCTCTGCGCAACTGGCCACTGGCTTCCGACTTTGTCTCACTCTCACTTTAAAAGGACACGTTTCACTGCATGGTGCAGATAGCTTGAGTCGGTGTTGCTAGATCTCTTTGGACTGTGTCATGCCAACAGCAAATCTTTCAAGTTTGAAACGAGTGCCACAACTCCAATACTCAAGCAGAGTGTCCTTCATCAAGAGACAAGCTACAGTTTTCGCCATTGCAACCATTTACAACCCCTCTAGTTGTAACTAGAACATCTACTTTAGGGGAGACTTAACTAACAACCCAAGTTGGCTTATAGAGTGGGAAGTATATCGCAATGGCTTCGAGCTGCCTGTGGCAACTCAAACGAACGCCAGATTTGTCTGGATGCAAATCTGTACAGAAATCCTCAGAATGGTTTGCAAGGAGCAGGGCGCACACAATCTGGCGGATTCGAAAATCCGCCAAAATAAGCAAATACACTTAATACAATGCTGAAAATCCAAAGCAAACAAATCCGAAACAAACGTCAAAAAAGTGGGAACGATGAATTTTTTGGGGCGCTCTCATCCTGAGGCTGGGATGAATAACGTGCCGAGTCTCCGACCATGGTGGCTCAGACAGTGGATCACGAAATATCTCGATGCATTCCTCTAAAAGATCGCATTCAATAAATAAAACATGAATTAATACTGATATAATTTGATTCAACATCACTAAATTCATGAAACGCGTGAAACCTTCAAAGACCTGATTAGAATACAAACCAATCCAAGATCACTGAGACTCGTTTTGGTATTCGCTCGCTTGGAGCGCAACTCGGCAAAGGGGGTTGGACAATGCCGACTCTTCCGACATTCAGAGATGGGTCGACACGATGGGTCGGCGCGGCTCAGTGGTGCGATGCTCACGGCTTTTGTCTGTCAACATTGGGTGTGCTCCCCAAAAGTTATGAACGAAGGGTTTTCACATGTCTTGGATAGCAAAACAGAAGGTGTCTATGTGAAAAAAGATCGCTCGTGCTCGAGTGTGCAAGTCTATGCATGATGGGTACATAGAAAAAGTATGTATATCAAAGAGTACCGCACAGCGAAGCCAGCAGTTAGCAATTCTGCTTGCACTTAAAGACCTCTGCAGGCTCATACTCGTGTTTCAGCGACACATCAAGGCATGCAAAAGTGCCATGCCTCTTTTCAACGTGGTCAAAAACTTGAGAGGACACTCGAAATGGCTGATTCGCAATAGTGAATCAGCATGGAGGCAAGGTGTATGTATAAACTCCAAGAATTGTAAACACAAAAAAAAAAACTGGCAATTAACGACCCAAAAAATGTCCACGTTGGATGACGTCGCTCTCAGTCGAAGGCTGCAGAGGATTCGCCTGTCTTTTTTTCAAATACCCCCGTTGCACCATGGATGCGGACCAGTCTTCAGCGCTTGAAGAATTCTATGTTTACCCAGGTCCCATCCACAGTCAATAGGAAGGCATAAACGCTTTCCTGGAAAAGGATCTGTGCAAAGCCCGCATAAGGCAAAAGTACTCTGTGTCCTTTAAGCATTGAAGAAAGTGCTTCTCCGGGAGTTTTGGATATTCATCTTGCCTACCATGCAGCACCAAACCATTCAGGTACTCTTGTGGTCACTCTCTGTGCCAGTTTGCTTCTGGACCAGGCGGGCAGTTGACGAACTGCGAGCGACGTCTCAAAGGGCTTTCGCAACAGCAAGGCCATACGATTTATGAGCAGTTTTCTTTGCATCGTTTCCTGATATTTCGCTATCTATCTTTCTATACTAATCTGAGAATCGATTGATAAATCTCAATTCTCAAACTGTTTTCAAAACAGGCCAACCACCATTCAAGCCGTCATCTACAGTTCTCTGTCTGGCGGGTACCAAAGATCAAAATAAGGCCCAGATCCTTCTGCTGGCTTGTGCCTCGGCTATTCATCATTCATCCCTTCGCTGCTGGAGTCTCACAGGTCTCTGGGTTGGAACATCATTTCGGCCAAGTTACTGGCAGAGTCTTGCCTGGGCACTCGCGCTCGGCGCTATTGCTGCCGTGGATATCCCCTTAGCCAACCGCAACTTTCGCAGTGTGCTAGGACATGTTGTCATTGTCAGAAAACAAAAAGTATAGTGTCATCATTGTTATTCTTACAGTATGATTCAATATGACTATGAGACTATGGCTATGACCGACATACCAACTATGATCAAAAAATGCGCCGGCGGCTGCCCCCACAACAAGACCAAGGCTACCACTATCACTACAACAAAGTACAACCCCTATCACCATCACAACCATCGCTGTCACCACTGGCACTGTCACCACTATTACAAGCAGTATCATTATCACAACTAGCCATAGCGGCCATCGCCATCACCGCAATTACAAAGACGAAAACAAGAAGATGCAAAAGCAAAAAAAGAAGAGGGCGAATAAGAACAGAATGAAGACCTCATAAATGTGTCAAGTAATCAATTAATAACCGAAATGGATCCAGCACACCATTTGTTCAGATCAATCCCACACATAGAAAGCACAGGTTTGCAGCTATGATTTTTGAACCGTGCTTCAGCCTTAAAATCACCCAAGTTTGGGTGCACTCCACAAGCCGCAGCTGAGTTACATGTTCTGTTGGATCATCTGCCCTTGTCCTCCATCTCCCTGTGGGCAACTAGATCCACAACAAGCGCTACATGTCTTTCCAAAGCGCTATTGGTGTGGAAACAAAATCTGGATGACGCAGAACATCACGCCTGTGGGCCACCACCTTGTGGTGGCATCGTGCCCTGGCCCTGCATCGGGCCTTGCATGAAGCCCTGGCAAGGGTCTGACACTTCGGACACAACAACCATGCATCACAAGCAGAACCACCAGGTGCCTGCCCATTGCCGTATTGGTTAGGGCCAGCCAGCATCATTGGCACCACCTTGGACAATAACAGAACCAAACCAAGAAGTGGAGCCAATCTATAGAATCTGCTACTAGCTTTGAGATGCTTCTAGGGACCAAAAATTGCACCACTTCAATTGGTAAATCTCGATCTTCTGCAAAGCTTCTTCGACAGCATGTATCCCTCACTAAGGCATTTCATTGGTCATCAATATCCTTTTGACCTGAAGGCTAAAGAGCATGATGGCTTACAACTTAGTAGTCACTCAACTCAGCGAGGGACAAGCATTTGCTGCTGTTGACCAGGGAACTTCGCCATGGGTCCTGTCACACCTTACAACGCGCTTGACATGCAAACTGTTGCCAGAAAAGTCAATTGTGGCTTCTAAGCACGCAGCCCATTTGTCCCTGTTGGCCTTGAGCAATCATGGTTGGCCTTGAGCAAACATGCGACGTGGTCTTGAGGCACACCGTCACAACTCAAAGAAAAAAAGATGTATTGAAAATTCTGAGTTGTCTACACCATCTGATTTCCTCCTTGTCCCATCACTGGGGCTTGATTGAAAACGATGGTGGGTTGCCTCAAATGCAATACACTACAGCAACAAAGACCATGTCCGTTGAAAGTTGGATCCAAGGCATGCACCCCATACCTTGTCCTTGATGCGGCTGTCCTAGCTGCCAGGTAGGTGTGCAACATGCGTAACGACATGAGATCACTGTGGTGTTGAAAATCCCAAAAATCTGCCTTGTTGGCCAGGGCCAGCATACATGTTCCCATACCTCAAACAACAAAGTTGCGCTCTAAATTGGCCAAAAACAACTTTGACATGTTACCACTCTGTTATTTCCGTCAACTGGCAAGTTTTAAAGGAGTAGGACTTGCCAAATGTCATGCGGATTCTGTGGCCCCGTGCTGCTGCATTTGGTTGGGTTGGTTCCCTCCTTGACCAGGCCCCGGCCTCAGAGCTTTTTTTTCACAAGTTTTGAAACAGCCCCAAAAGGCCGAAATGGCAGTGCCCATGCAGTGCCATGATTTCGCCAACATTCGGCGAGGCACGCATTGGCCACCACAAAGCCTTGCGGCATCATGGCCGGCTGCATAGGCATTCCACCTGAAGGTATCATTGGTTGGTGTGAAATGTTCGGCTTCTTTTGAAGGAATGGATTGCCCCACCTGGCCCACCTTGTCCACCCATGTTGGGACCGCCTTGTTGCTGGTCCTTCCATCAGAAACTTTTGGCCGGAAATTCGTAAGAGGTCTATTGAAATGGTTGGTACACCAACGTCAACCCTGTAGTCTATTAAATCATATGATATAATTGGCTATCCTTAATTCAGGAGGTACCCAAAATGTAACCATTAGACTACCAGAGATTTCATCATCCGGGGTCACCATTACGTGGAATATGACCCAGGAGGCTCCTGATTCTGAGGTGCGTTCTGCTGCGGCACCTAGCGAAAGGGAAAGAATTTTAAGAATTCATTTGTGGCACAAACTTCTGTTCCCGACCTGCTGCTGTTGTTGCACCTGTGCAGCTGTTTGTTTCAGCTCTTTCAAGTGGCAAGCGATGGGAAATTGAAATCTGAAAATTACACCAGCGTAGACCCCAAACAGTTTACAGTAAACAAATTTAGATTGNGCCGACCACACCAACCAACACCAAGGCGGCCAGATCTAAAGTTGCATTAAGAACCCCAACAGTAAACTGTTTGGGGAAAAACAAAATGCACAACTTCGCCTGATTGGTGGAGGCCTGTTGTCCACCCTGTTGGCCTGGCAGCAGAGTCACCACTCAGCGCAGCAACACAAATCTTGCTACACTCAGAGGGCTCCGATTTTCTCAGCTTGCCTTGATTCTGCGTCTGCCAGCTACCGGCCTTGGAAATGTCTGGAGCAAAGGAGCCTTGAGAAAAAACCTATCGAAAAAACGTGTTTGATGATCAAGCACACGACCTGCGCCATGTTCTGCATGTGCATTCCTCCGGCGCCTGTGCAGTTTCATGCACACCAAGTTCTTGAAAGTACAGAAAACACGAAAACACCGTGATTCTGCCTTGCACAGCTCTCTGGCCCCTGTCATTGGGCTGCCCAAGTACCTTCCAAAAAAAGTGTCCAGAAACATTTTCAGTACTGTAAAGATGCTTGCGAGTTCTGTAGACCTGCACAAGCCAATGTTGGTAAAACAACGGCGCACATCCTTGTAGGATGGACCCTTGGCATCTGGCCAATCCGGCGCAGCACTGCCAGGTGAGAACGCTTGGAAATGTTGTTCAAATGCTGTCCAAAGTCTCTGAAAGATGAAGCAAAAATTGTCAGTTGCCAAAAAACAACAAAATGTCAGCACATCTGGAGCTCATGGAAAAAATCACCTGCCTTTCTGGAGTTGAATTCTTGGCACGCTGAAAGAACATCTCCAGGATTTCGGAAAGGCCCCCTTTCACCCTCAGCCACATCTACAACTTTGCAGGGTGATACAACTCTTGACAAGGGGATAGACGCATCTTGATTGTCATGTTCGTACATGTTGATACACTTTGTTCAATTTCGAGCTCTAGTTTCCAACACTGACCAGATCTGAGGGGCCAGCTTGCCACTAGCTTTCCTGAGTCACAATTCGGAGGGGAACTGAAAGTGTAGAAAGAATGTGCTACTTGTCAACTGCCTGACATGCACTGCAACATCCTTCCAGACACACCATGTACAATCAGGCTGAAATCTTATAAAAATGGCATCATTTGCGTCGAAACATCGAAAGTGGTGATAATGTTTCCGGCTCCAAGTCACTTGGAATACGTGCTGAAGCTTGGGGAAGGTCCCGAGGCCCTCAGCTTGACATTTCATTTAATGAGCTTGGCACCTTTGCTCCTCAATTACCTTGTCATGCTCCCTGAAACCCACATGCCATCTCAGGTCAATGCTTGGCTGGAGGCTGTGCTTGAGGGCCACCACCACCAGGCGTGAATTCACCGGCCTGTGCAAGGCTCTTGGTTCGATTGGGAAGCGGAACTATGCTTAAGCCATGCGTCATTTCTATGATATATGCATGCAATGCACATAGGTATGACTCGTCATGACATGTGTATACTACCATGTATACAAATTGCAAATTGTAAGCATTACATTGACATGTACAGTGCTGTACAGCATACAACTTATACATAACTGTAGGCTGAAACACAAAGCAGCAGGATAAACACAGTGAAAGTAAATATGTATGCTGAATTTTGCTTTGACACTGTTGCAACAAAATCTTTCAGCATACCATGCATAACAACACATCAGAAAAGACACGACCAAAAACACACCCAAACAAAAAAAACAGCACCTAGCCTGCGGGTTGAGTGTGAAGGATGGAGCTTTTGGATTGAAGGAAAAGTTGCTCTGCCTGGGTTCATCAAAATTCCTTGACTTCACTTCAGCCTGATAGGCTGGAAACCTGACGCTGAGCACCCCACGCTTTTGACTGATCTCCGGCTTTGGCCATTCCTGAGATGAAAACGTAAAACTAACGAGAACATCAACCAACTAACCATTTCTGTTTCAGGCAATGTTGGAGCTTTTCCACCTTTTCGAGATATTCTTAACGGAGAAAAGCATCCATTCTCAAGCCCGATCCCCAGCTAATGAACCAATAATGCAAAACACCAAGAGCACTGATGAAAAACAACTGGGACAAGGACCGCCGCTGCCCTTCTGGTTCTGGCAACATGTTTCAAGAGAAAAATCTGCCACCAAATGCGACTCTGTTCCGAGCTGCTGAAACACACTGCCTGAGCGCCCTCCCATTGTGTGTTGCCGCCCTCCGGATTCTTGCCTCATTCACACAGGTAGAACCACAGGATGCCCAAGAAATCTCCCTGCTCAAAGCATGTCAGCATTGATCAGCCAAGGCTAAATGTCCGACCACGCTTTTTGTATTCCTGTTGTTGGATGATTTCCAAAGACCTCGGAATCAGAGCTTCTGGCATATGTCACAGTTTTCACTTGCGAGGAAGGTCAACCTCTTTGGTCCCTGATTCCCTGAAATGCCAAACAACACAATACAGAAGCTTGACCCTGGTGTTGACCTCTCTGGTGAATTTGGCAAAGCCATCTGGCCTAATTCAACATCTGCCAGACAAAACTACAAGACACCCCTTAGTGCCAGACTGTTGAAACTCGGACTTCAGGTCTGTCGCGCCCTTGACAAATGTCCAAATGCAAAAATGGTCTGTGTGCTCAACTCATCGTCAAGCTCTAGGCCGACAAGAAAATCTCTGGTCTCTTTACAGGCAAAGTAAGGGACTCTGCTGAGGCCAAAATACAATGCAATCATTGCATCATCTCTGCTGAGCTCATTAAGACTCCCTGCCTGCATTCTTTGAGCACTCCTGTTCGCAGTGTCCTTCATGTTGTTCATCCTGATAAAGGACATACAAAGCAAGTAGTCAAGCTTCAAGAATACCATCAATGAAAGGACAATGGCGAATGTTACGGACAAACGTTGGAGAAAAATACACGCGACGTAGTCAACCCAAGGTCTCGCCTACTCCGAGCCGTGCTTTCGTCATGCTTGGCTGAAGTAGGCTCGAGATTCAACGCCTTAAAAGCTGGTTATGGCAAAAGCCAAGGGTTTGTTTTTTCGCGGATCACTACAGTCTTTTTCAGCCGCCAAGAAGCATTGATGCGCTTCATCTCAGAGATCATTCCTTTCCTTCCACCTCCTTGGCATGAAAGCTTTTTAACACCATGCATAGGTAAGGAGCCAAGTTTGAAGCTCGCTGGGACAGTAGTACACACCGCTATTCCAAGGTCCAGACTTTCTTGCCCGCCGGCGATGTCCTGACAATTTGTGACGATCCTGGTCCTATACATCTCTTTTCAGTTCGGTGACGGGGTCACTTGCGCAGATGGAATGGGGTCACTTGGATCCATTGAGGCAAAATGGGGACATGGGGGACATCAGGGAAGATATGACGGCCATATGGATTCACACCATTACGGTTGGTATGGGGGGTCATGGGAACAAGACAACATGCCGACAATGGACAGCTGCTGAAGCCGAAGCTGCCACATCCACAGGTGTCAACATCCCACGGCACAAGCGAACAACTGTCACGTGCTCAAGCGACCCCCGGCCCCTCAAGGGACATGTCATAGGGACATTGCCCCCTTGGTGTGCAAACTGAAATGACCGAATCACGTTTGCATCTGCCAATTGCATTCTGTCCTGCCCAGGTCGCTCGGGCACCTGGGGAAGTGGCCTTGCCAGTGCCTGTCCAAACACTGCTTCATGAAGTTTCCAGTATCCTAGTCTGCATCCTTTGAAAGGGGTCCAAATGCACTTTGCACATCTTTGCACTGAGAAAATCATGGAAAAACTCTACAAAGCATTGGTCCAACTGTCTTTGATAAGAAATCATGCTCTCGGATTCCTCACCTTCGAAGAATTCACGGCACTGAAGCGAGCCTTTGGGACGACTGGATTCTTTATAGATTCTGATAGGTCTCTGAATCACCTGCATCCTACATGAATTGTAAGGTAAACTTTTTCAGATCGTAAATTCGGACACTTGGTGATCAAACAAACATTTATGTAACCCAGGAATGCTTGTGCAAACATGGCTCCAAACACAACTGACTTTTCTGCACTCCGACCTCTTCATCGCCATCAATGTCTCCATCGACGCGATCTTCAACCTGGAGGATGTGCTTCCCGAAAGCATGTTTCAATCTAATTCTTGCAGATTTGTGCGACAACAATCAGGATTTCATCCTCTTTTAGAACAAAAATGCACTTCTGCCTATCTATGCTATAATCATTCCTCATTTCCATCGATTTCTTGGATGTTCCCTTCCAAATGATAAACTTAGTCCAAATCCTCAGCGTGCATGTTGCCAGACTCGATCTCACGTGCAATCTGGTCAGCCTGGCAGATGGAAAACTTGAAGCTGTGACTGACTTGTGTGGGCCAGGTATAGCAACGTGTAAGCTGTGGTCCATGTCGTCACTAGCCACCTTCTCCCGTTTGTCTGCAGGAACTTGGCTTTTGTCCAGCTTGGTTGTGTAGATATCCTGGCATGGAAAAAACTGCAAAGGAATAGACTTTTTTGGCAACTGGTTGCACTTTTGAAGGTCTGGGATTGTGGGAACTCGTCTGAAGGGAGTCCAAATGAAGTTCGAAAATGTCTTTGTACGCTTGTATGCACCAACCAATCAAGACAAAACTGGTTTTAGAGCATCTGCTACCAGCCTCATGCCACGTGGTTGAAACTCCGTACCTTGATTTTGACAAAGGGGAATGACCATCGCCCCACAGTTAGATGGGCTTGTGGCAGCACTTCCAAGGCTGGGACATATCTTTGTTGGCTTGGAACTGGTCCCATTTTTCATGATGGGCACCCTCCTCCAACACATGTTTGCACTGTGTCTTGGTAAATGGATGCCTTTTCAAAAACAGGAAGTTCTGCAGGAGTTGTGCTTGGCAAGTCCTCCAAACCAACACCGGGACCATAACCATCCTCAGGAAACGCATGACTAGATGACTGAATCGAGAAAGGTTTTGATGAGTCCCTAGGCCAAAATCAGTTCAAACCCAAACTTCTGCTAGGCACAAAGGAATAGGACATATGACAAAACATCATGAGTATACGTAAGTATGTATGTATTCGAAAGATCAGACCCCGGACTCACCCCGGAGATTTATCAACTGCTCTGAGGAAGCGGCCCCTTGCCAGGGTTCAAGTTCACGATGTGACTCAGTCTCCTTCCTAGCGCAGTTGAGAACAAGTTTCTGACCCGGGATGAAGAGCAAACGTAAGGAGCCAATGAGTGAAAAGCATGCAGAGACAGCAGAGACAGCAATTCAAAACATTTTTGGCCGCGATGCTCATGCTCTTGATCTTCCCTGGAGATTTCTCAAGAGATCACTGGTGAGAGCGAATTGAGCCATCCAGAGGATCCACAAAATTATGTTCTGCTCCTGAGCAACCACAGTTGAAGTATTCCAGCCTTGAAAGACACCGAAAGCAAAAGCGCGCTCGGCAGGTGCGACAAATCATCTTGTAGCAAGTCTCAGACTCCTTCTGCATGCCTTCTCCACAGCCAGGGCATTGCTTTAGACCAAGGCGTATCAAAACTCGATTGGGCAAAGCATGGTTTTCACCAGGATCTCTGGGAGTGGCTCTAAGTTGATCCCGTATCAGCATCCTTTGTTGCAATCGATCCAAGGCATCTTGCCCAAGGAAGGCTGACAGGGAATCGATAGCCAAGCACCTCGCACAAAAGGGGCAGGAAATCTCATCGGCAGCAAGACCTTGAGATTCCTGTTCCACAGCCCAGTGCTTGGTGCAAGAAGTACAAACTTTCCCACAGCATGGCAATACCACCGCCGAAGGTACAAACTCCAAACAAATAGCGCAGGCTCTGAGTGCTTCCGAAGCTTCTTGCTTCCGGTCTTGTTTCCGGCGGGCCCATCGGCGTGCAGGTTCCTTGGTCCCAGACTCGGTCGTGGGCAGGTCTTGGAGGGACAAAGCCAAGGCCAATTGGACTTCAAGATCTTCTCCAGCAAAGTTGTGTCCATTCATTTCATTCTTTTCTGGAATTCCAAAACCTTTGTAGCCACCACAGTTCAAGGAGCTCTGGATGCCATGAGGAGCGAAGGGATGGTGCTTTGGCCGACCTCCCACCAAAGTTCGTGGAGCCAATGTCACCTTGGCAAACAAGACCTCAAGGTCCCAATCCGCCAAGTTCACTGCAAAGTGCATTGCAACCAATTGTCGAGAAGCTGGAGGCACGATATCTTCCACGTGATAGCGCCTCCAATGGCTCCGCCTGCCCAATGCATGGCTGTCCGCATTCTTATCACACCAGTCACCTTGCTGTGCGGCGCGTGCAGTGTACGTCACGACATAGTTGCCTTCAACGGTTCCATCGAAAATGAATGCCTGAATCATTGGATCAGGGTCAAAAAAAAAACTGCTAAGCTACACAAAATTCTCAAGTTTCTTTGTGATGGGTGCTCAAAACACCGATCATGTTGACTTGTTTGGAAACAAAAATATTGAAAAATTACATCAAAAATCAAGCTGCCTCGGTGGCATCGGGATTTTCCAAGATCAGAAAAATGGCAGCCTCCATGCGGAGGATGAGTAGTTCAGTTGAAGCTACTGATGTCCCATCCTCACCTCTCACAGGCACCTGCCGTCGCAAACATTGGCTATGCTCGCCCAGCAACTCTGGACCAAAATCTGCTGCAAGGCTCCAGACTTTTCCCCAGAAACCACTTGGTGGACCCTCCGACTTCACAGATAAAAGCTCAGAACATTGCAACCTCAAGCGCCTTGGTTGCAACTATTTTGTTGCCTGATGGACCACAAACATCCACAAACTGAATATGTACATATGGCATTCATTTTGTCATGGTGACAATTGGTGACTGTGGTGATCATGTGATGACGATGACGATGACGATGACGATGACGATGACGATGACGATGACGATGACGATGACGATGACGATGAGGATGAGGATGAGGATGAGGATGAGGATGATGATGATGATGATGATGATGATGATGATGATGATGATGATGATGATGATGATGATGATGATGATGATGATGATGATGAGATGATGATGGATGGGTGATGATGATGATGATGATGATGATGATGATGAGGATGATGATGATGATGATGATGGTGATGATGATGATGATGATGATGATGATGATGATGATGGTGATGATGATGATGATGATGATGATGATGATGATGATGCTGGTGGTGGTGCTGCTGGTGCTGGTGGTGTGGTTGCGCTGGTGGCGCTGGTGGTGCTGGTGGTGCTGGTGGTGCTGGTGGTGCTGGCGGTGCTGGCGGTGGCGATGGTGGGGCCATGGTGGGGTGGTGGAATGCTTGTCATCAAAGAAGCTGGCACACAAAAACATGTAGGGCTTCTTCGGAATCATAAACACAAGTCAACCCTAGCCCTCACCTGATGACCCGATCATTTGCTGTGAGAATGTTTTTGTTCAGCCAAACGACACTGCACCAGACCAAGATCGAAAACTCACTGGGAAGACCAGAATCTCTTGGTTCGCCAACAAGGAAATGTGACAACTTAAAGACGGTGTAGCTCCCCCAAAGGAGATTGCTCGTGGACCCTGACTGTTCGCGTCCAAAATGATGATGCCAAGGTCATTTAAAACCTCAACAGTGTTGAAAGTTGTCAAAAAAGGTGCTGCTAACCTAACACATGCGTATTGATGATTTCGATCTAAGTCGCTTTGGCTCGGGTAAAAATGTTGGCTAGTCACGAAAAAAAATCCCCGTCTGGTGTACCCCCCTACCTCAAACCCCTGGAAATATTTTGGGGGGCCAAGGTTTTGGGGTCAATGAAATCAAGGTGTCTGAGATTTGTTGTTGCTTGGATTCAAATATCTCAGCTCCCTCAGAACCCAAGATCCCAACAAAAGGAATCCAAGCTCACTACCACCCATGATGCAGAGAGGTTGGGTTCCTACAGAACATTTTTAACCAAAGATGTCCTAATAAAGGTTGGGTTCCAACAAAACATTTTCATCATGATCGGGACCCGATAACCACAACTGCCAAGTAGCCGACAACTCTACGCACGTCTTCAGAAACATAGATTTGTTCAAGGTGATGCGTGTGATTCTAAAATGGTTCCCCAAAAAATGAATTACCATCAAACTCCATATTCCATTACCATGCAACACCTGCAGAACCAGCAGGCCATTTGTTTGGTCTGAAAATCAACTGCCAGTGGTGGTTGTGGATGCAAGTGATGCTCAATGCAGTTTATGTAGCGTAAAGTTGGAGAAGTAGATTTCATTGGGGTAGCTGGTGTTGCTTCTTCTTTGGAGTTGTTGTTTTTGAGACAGGGTGGTGGGAATGTTGTGGGTCTGGGAAGGGTTTGGTGGCAATAAATGCATTTGGCCTGGGCAAACTGGACCATAGAACCCCTTGAATGGTTGGCCCCCAAGAATTTATTTTCATTACTGTACATTCTGGTGTGGTTCCAGGAAAATCTGCAATGGAAGGTTTGTGATGTTTGTGTTGGGTATGTTCTGTGGTGGGTCCTAACCCAAGATTCTAGCATATTCTTGCATCCTTCATTTCATAGCCATTCCATTGGCACTCTTCCAGGGGCAGTGGAAAAAGCAGAGGGACATGCAACACCTGCAGAACCAGCACACCATTTGTTTGGTCTGAAAATCAACTCAATGCAGTTTATGTAGGGTAAAGTTGGGGAAGTAGATTTCATTGGGGTAGCTGGTGTTGCTTCTTCTTTGGAGTTGTTGTTTTTGAGACAGGGTGGTGGGAATGTTGTGGGCCTGGGAAGGGTTTGGTGGCAATAAATGTATTTGGCCTGGGCAAACTGAACCATAGAACCCCTTGAATGGTTGGCCCCCAAGAATTTATTTTCATTACTGTACATTCTGGTGTGGTTCCAGGAAAATCTGCAATGGAAGGTTTGTGATGTTTGTGTTGGGTATGTTCTGTGGTGGGTCCTAACCCAAGATTCTAGCATATTCTTGCACCCTTCATTTCATAGCCATTCCATTGGCACTCTTCCAGGGGCAGTGGAAAAAGCAGAGGGACATGCAACACCTGCAGAACCAGCAGGCCATTTGTTTGGTCTGAAAATCAACTCAATGCAGTTTATGTAGGGTAAAGTTGGGGAAGTAGATTTCATTGGGGTAGCTGGTGTTGCTTCTTCTTTGGAGTTGTTGTTTTTGAGACAGGGTGGTGGGAATGTTGTGGGCCTGGGAAGGGTTTGGTGGCAATAAATGTATTTGGCCTGGGCAAACTGAACCATAGAACCCCTTGAATGGTTGGCCCCCAAGAATTTATTTTCATTACTGTACATTCTGGTGTGGTTCCAGGAAAATCTGCAATGGAAGGTTTGTGATGTTTGTGTTGGGTATGTTCTGTGGTGGGTCCTAACCCAAGATTCTAGCATATTCTTGCACCCTTCATTTCATAGCCATTCCATTGGCACTCTTCCAGGGGCAGTGGAAAAAGCAGAGGGACATGCAACACCTGCAGAACCAGCAGGCCATTTGTTTGGTCTGAAAATCAACTCAATGCAGTTTATGTAGGGTAAAGTTGGGGAAGTAGATTTCATTGGGGTAGCTGGTGTTGCTTCTTCTTTGGAGTTGTTGTTTTTGAGACAGGGCGGTGGGAATGTTGTGGGCCTGGGAAGGGTTTGGTGGCAATAAATGTATTTGGCCTGGGCAAACTGAACCATAGAACCCCTTGAATGGTTGGCCCCCAAGAATTTATTTTCATTACTGTACATTCTGGTGTGGTTCCAGGAAAATCTGCAATGGAAGGTTTGTGATGTTTGTGTTGGGTATGTTCTGTGGTGGGTCCTAACCCAAGATTCTAGCATATTCTTGCACCCTTCATTTCATAGCCATTCCATTGGCACTCTTCCAGGGGCAGTGGAAAAAGCAGAGGGACATGCAACACCTGCAGAACCAGCAGGCCATTTGTTTGGTCTGAAAATCAACTCAATGCAGTTTATGTAGGGTAAAGTTGGGGAAGTAGATTTCATTGGGGTAGCTGGTGTTGCTTCTTCTTTGGAGTTGTTGTTTTTGAGACAGGGCGGTGGGAATGTTGTGGGCCTGGGAAGGGTTTGGTGGCAATAAATGTATTTGGCCTGGGCAAACTGAACCATAGAACCCCTTGAATGGTTGGCCCCCAAGAATTTATTTTCATTACTGTACATTCTGGTGTGGTTCCAGGAAAATCTGCAATGGAAGGTTTGTGATGTTTGTGTTGGGTATGTTCTGTGGTGGGTCCTAACCCAAGATTCTAGCATATTCTTGCACCCTTCATTTCATAGCCATTCCATTGGCACTCTTCCAGGGGCAGTGGAAAAAGCAGAGGGACATGCAACACCTGCAGAACCAGCAGGCCATTTGTTTGGTCTGAAAATCAACTCAATGCAGTTTATGTAGGGTAAAGTTGGGGAAGTAGATTTCATTGGGGTAGCTGGTGTTGCTTCTTCTTTGGAGTTGTTGTTTTTGAGACAGGGCGGTGGGAATGTTGTGGGCCTGGGAAGGGTTTGGTGGCAATAAATGTATTTGGCCTGGGCAAACTGAACCATAGAACCCCTTGAATGGTTGGCCCCCAAGAATTTATTTTCATTACTGTACATTCTGGTGTGGTTCCAGGAAAATCTGCAATGGAAGGTTTGTGATGTTTGTGTTGGGTATGTTCTGTGGTGGGTCCTAACCCAAGATTCTAGCATATTCTTGCACCCTTCATTTCATAGCCATTCCATTGGCACTCTTCCAGGGGCAGTGGAAAAAGCAGAGGGACATGCAACACCTGCAGAACCAGCAGGCCATTTGTTTGGTCTGAAAATCAACTCAATGCAGTTTATGTAGGGTAAAGTTGGGGAAGTAGATTTCATTGGGGTAGCTGGTGTCGCTTCTTCTTTGGAGTTGTTGTTTTTGAGACAGGGCGGTGGGAATGTTGTGGGCCTGGGAAGGGTTTGGTGGCAATAAATGTATTTGGCCTGGGCAAACTGAACCATAGAACCCCTTGAATGGTTGGCCCCAAAGAATTTATGTTCATTACATTCTGGTGTGGTTCCAGGAAATCTGCAATGGAAGGTTTGTGATGTTTGTGTTGGGTATGTTCTGTGGTGGGTCCTAACCCAAGATTCTAGCATATTCTTGCACCCTTCATTTCATAGCCATTCCATTGGCACTCTTCCAGGGGCAGTGGAAAAAGCAGAAGCAGAAGGACATGCAAAACATGCAGAACCACCAGGCCATTTGTTTGGTCTGAAAATCAACTGCCAGTGGTGGTTGTGGATGCAAGTGATGCTCAATGCAGTTTATGTAGCGTAAAGTTGGAGAAGTAGATTTCATTGGGGTAGCTGGTGTTGCTTCTTCTTTGGAGTTGTTCTTTTTGAGACATGGTAGTGGGAATGCTGTGGGCCTGGGAAAGGTTTGGTGGAAATAAGGCAATACATGTATGTTTAAGGCAATAAATGTGTTGCCTAAACTGAATCATAGAACCCCTTGAATGGTTGGCCACCAAGAATTTATTTTCATTACATTCTGGTGTGGTCCCAGGAAACTCTGCAATGGAAGGTTTGTGGTGATTGTGTTGGGTATGTTCTGTGTTGGGTCCTAACCCAAGATTCTAGCATATTCTTGCATCCGGACATGCAGAACCACCAGGCCATTTGTTTGGTCTGAAATCAAATGGTGGTTGTGGATTTAGGTGATGCCCAATGCAGTTTATGTAGGGTAAGGTTGGAGAAGTAGATTTCATTGGGGTAGCTGGTGTTGCTAAAAAATCTAAAAAACAGCTAAGAAAGATTAAGAAAGCAGGTATCAAAATAAAATCCAGGTATCCAACCTCATGTCTTCCCAAATCAGGCTGACAATGGCCAAAAAAAAATCAAGGTTGCCACTATGTTGCCCATCATGGTGCCAAGCCAATAAAATAAAACATGGTAAATTAAATGATTGGAGCCAAGCTTTCAAGGATTTCACAGATTGATTTTATTTTCAAATGAAAATGAAAATAAATGTCCGCCAGGGGCTTGAGATCCTAGATTTAATTTGCTCTCACCGAAGGGGGATAAAAAAGTCCTACGGAAAACACAAAAGCACTCAGCACCCCACAAAAGCAGAACCCCCACTTTTGTCTGTGCTGAGTGCCAATTAGGAAACCCAAAAAATGCAGACATGCTTGCCTCCACTTGAATCCAAGGTACATGACCCATGCATGGCTCCAGGAGCCGAGCTCCCCGGGGCATTGGCTGCATACATGAAATCCACAAGTCACAGTTTGAATGACATGAAATCCGGAGGGTACATCCCCTGGTGCCAAGACCAGATGCAGTTGTGAAATCACCTTCAAAGGTCCGAGTATGTTTTAAGGAGCCACCTGTGGCAGCTGCATGACACACATGCAGCTGGGAAAAATGGGAAAGAAAATCTGCATAGTTTATCCAAAAAGATCCATCTGCGTAGGTTGATGCCTCTGCCGGTCTTCCTCTCAGGATGGAAAGTGCCGCTTCGTACATACCTCCTGAAGAATTTCCGACAATGCGTGGATTTCTCAAACGAATCAGCCGAGCATGGTGCTCATTTTGCTCACCCCCACCAACTATCTCCAAAATCGGGAAGACGCTCGAGGAGCCAGGTGGAAGGGACCGAGCACAGCAGGCAAGAAGTGCTCCATCTGCAACTTGACTTGACAAGAAGAGCCAAAGTTCCTCTTCATCGAACAAATATCCTCGACTGCTCCAACTGGTTGTGCCCAAACGCACCAGCTCTACTGCTGCTCCAGTCAACTCTTCAAGAAAAACCTGCAAGGGTGCGGGAAAGGCAAATTGATAAGCAGCATAGGCTTTGGCATAGGCCTTCTGCAGTAAAGGAACCCAAAGTTGATTTCCGGCACATCGCCCAAAGGCAACAGATTCATGGGCGTTCTTGGAGTTGGCTGTCGGAAGCATTGGAAACCTCTCGTCAATCAAATATGAACGCCAAAGTCCAGCCACACATAGCCTCACTTCATGGCAGCCACTTGAAGTGGTACTATTTGGCAAGAGCTTGTCCCATACTTTGGGGCGTTCAGTCAAAACTGCCAAAGCCTCAAGGAATAAAACATCCCCCAGTGCCTCAGACTTTTGGCCAAGTCTAACATCTTCTGGTCTAAAGCCATCACGACCAACAACCACCAGGGACTGTCTTGTTCGTGAGCAACTTTCCAGACTTGTCCGAAGCCTCATCCAAGGAAGGCCTTGCGCTTCTGCAGAGGATGGCAGCTCACCAAAGCTTAAGAAACTACAGTTGCGGTTTCCGCATCGAAAATATGGCCGCTTGGCCGCCATGCCATTCAATTGTACATGTCCTTGACGCCCACGTTTCCCACAGGGGCATCGTGGTGCACCAAGTGGTGCATCATCCTCTTCATCCTCATCCCGTTCTGGAGCGGTAAGCAGCTCCATGAGAGCTTCTTGCCCTCGACGCACGGGTGGCCCCTCTAAACCATCGATGCTTCCAGCCTTTGCGGGAAATTCGTGGTCGACAAAGCCCTCTGGGGTCCCTTGTCCAAGCAGTGACATCTGCATGCCAAAGCGATGCTGCTCGAGAACTGCAGAGTTCTCTACCTCAGACCACTTCGATTCTTGCACAAAGAATTTCAAAAGGATCAGAAAGGGAAAGATCAACACCACAATCTTGAAAATTTGTATGTTCACATTCTTTCACTTTGACAAGTGACTCACCACTTGACATTCATCCTAACGAAAGTACATTGACACAAAGCATATCAAAGCCCAGGGGCATCGTCGCCATTGATGATCTCCCAGCCTCCTTCCACTGGCTTTGCTGCCACAAGGGTCCCTGCACTTACAGCAACACCTGCACTTCCAGTGGTTCCCTTCGATCTTCTTAACCTGGAAGCAAGGAAACCGGTGAAATACGAGGGAAGTCCCACATAGACAACTGGAAAGACTCTCTGTTGAAAATGGGAGGCATTTTTGGTGATACAAGGTTGCTTATGTTCTCCTTCAATCCTGAGTATCATCTCTGTGATCCTTCCCACCTCGCTTCTCATTTTGAAATTCAGAGCAAACTTCCAATCCGTGAAACCCCACTGCGTCTCTTGATGGCCAAGCCTGGAACTGGTTGAAGCCATTCCACATGGCGGCAAGCTGGTTCCTTCCTGTATTTAGACCTTTGGATCCAAGAGCTGTGGAAATTTTCAGTAAACCAATCGCCTGGATTGTGAGGTGATCTGGAAGCTTTCAAGGATTTTACAAAGACTTCTGTCAGATGTTCTTGACTTTGCGCATCGTGTTGTTCGTCAGAAGGCCCCCTCAATCAACATAAACAGCTGCGGCTAGCTTTTCTTACCGGCTACGAACTGAAGAGTTTACCAGCCACCCGATAGACCCCAATAGCATGTGTACATTGGCCTGGCCAACTAAATACTCTCCAGGTGAGTCAACAACACAAATATGCATCAAAAAATTGCAAATGAGTCGTGTGAGCAACTCCCCTCCTGCTGATTTCAGCGTCGGTGGCAAAACCTTTCCGGCCTGCAAGCAGGAACTCTGCTTCCATTATCACAGCAGCTATCGACACACCCGCAAATGGTTCATTTCGTTGAAACCCCAACGCATTCTGGGGCCACTCATGTCACAGTTCCCATACCTTCTTCAGCCGCGGAAGGCGGCGGCACATTCATTGCGGAGACCTGACATTCCAAGTGAGTGTTGCACTTGCAGTTGCAGTGCATGTAGAGTGGCAGGCAAGGCCTGTAGAAAGTCCTTACCAGCAATAAGCAGTGTAGGCACCTCAGCATCATCGAAACATCAATCGAAGTTATATCCCTTTGCAGTTCATTTCTCTGGAATGGCCTCAACTGCCTTCTAAGACCAAAACAACCTCCCCGCTCCGATTATTGCTCTCCGATGGAAGCCTGCCAAGGGCAACAGCACAACCACAACAACAACCATAACAACCACTAGAACCACAAGAAAAAAAAGGACGACAACAACAACAACAAAAAACAAATGAGACGAATGAAAGGAAATAGCACAAAAAACAAAAACAAGAACAACAACTTGGAAGAAGGCGCAAAAAGTACCAACAAAAAAATCAACACCTCTCCAATTCTAGGGGTAACAACGAAAGGGCCAACTCGAGAAACAACTGGTTTATGTATACAAGGCTTCGCTCTCCAGTGAAGTTGGCGACTGTATAGTGTAGACAATGTCTCTTTTGATAGTCCTTGGATCTTTCACACGCATGTTGATCTTAAAATGCATTCTCGAAAAAAGAGCAGCTCGCCTTCGAGCACTCTTCAGAGTAATGGAGTAGTCGCCGTCGAGAGCACAACTGAAACACAAGCAAAAACTCAGCCAACAAAGAAATTCTACCAGAACACGAGACGACATCATGAATTGCCAGCTTCAAATCAATTGCAAGAGGTTATCAAGTCCATCAGGGAAAGGGAAAGGGAAGCAAGTTATTCCCGTGTAGCAGATGCATCAGAGTAGGAATAGACGAAATAAAGTTTTGTGACTGACAGAGCCTGTGAAAGGTGCCCTCGTACTGAACCTCAATCCAGGTGGCAATGGGCAGTGTCTGGGCCCTTTGCTGATGGCACTTGATGGCACTAGGAATTCACAACTCAGTTCTTTGGATTTACTCTTCGCTTCTTCGCTCCAAAACTTCCAATTTTTGCTGTCTCAGAGATCCGGGCATTGTTTCTCAACGATGCGGTCACTTTTTGGCCGATAAGACTTGTGATGCAGAAGATCTGGCAGGGCGGTCATTGCAGTGCACAATCGAAACAGTAATTTTCCACCATTCCGTCATTGAAACTATGCTTGGCCACACTCGTACTCAGCTGCACAACACTTTAAAAAGCGTAACAAAACATCATGACCCTTTCGACATCTGTCTTGGCTCACCAAGCGATCTTTGTTCACATCAGGCCCATCGGGGCGGCCGCCAACTGCCCTCGCCTCACCTGCTTGACAAGAGAAATGTAGTTTCCAAAATGGTCCGGAAAGGAGAGGAAATCTGCGCAAATTTGTTGTTTCTCTTCCAAGTCAAAGCTTCTCAAATCACTTAGATTTGCCACCAACATCTATGGAATCTATGGGAGTAAACCACTTTTCATGTACCACAAAAGCGTACCTGCTGCTCTTGGCTGGTTTCGCCTCTGCTGGCTCGCCATAGAAAAAGCAGGCCCTGGCAGCAGCAAAGCCCTCAATAATTGTCACAGATTTTGCAAAAAATTAGGAAACAGTGCTGCTCTTTGGAAACAGTCATGCAACCAACATGAATGCCCAATGTCATGACACCAGTGCGCCACGTGTTTCAAGCCCGCAAGACTTGTGGAGCCTGAGCTGCTCCGGCACCCGGCTGGAAGGCACAGGCTGAGCAAGTGGGCGAGAACCTCAAGGCAGAGTGAAAATCATGACCAAAAGCTTGACATGCAAGAAATAAGGCATCACCTCAAAAGCCACGAGTGAGTATAGTAACTTCTGGAGATGAGGATGCCAAATGTTACACAAACATGCCATTTGACTATGTAGAGATATGTGTCCAGCAGCATGGTGCAGTGTCTTGCTTACAGTCTTATGCAGAAAGCCCTTCCATAAAATCAGCGGATTCCCCAACTTAGCTCCGAACAAAGGGAAAAGAGAGGGGGAGAACACCGCCAAAATGATTGGCTTAGACACCCCTTTGAGCTGTGAGCCATGCCACAGACATGTAAAACAATTCACGCAACACTTTGTCAGATGAGCCTCCAACCTCTAGTGATTCTTTCACAATATTTTGTCAGAGCAATCTGAGCAGAAGAAAGGGCAAGGACTCATGATTGAAAGAGAAAATGCATGTTGACTGACAGCCCGTTTCTGTAGAATTTGTCACAAAGAACTGCAGATCAAATCAAGAACACTGATTTGATTTGTTACGGAAATCGCAAAGACGGAAAAATTGGAGGTTTGTCTCTTTGAAGCTTGACTACAACACTTCAAGTGTGCATGTTGGAAACAGAATTATCATTTTGTATTTAAAATAAGCTGCAAACAGGATGCAAAAAAGTACAAAGCTCGAATTCATAGATAAAGCAAGCTTGTATGTCGGGCAAGAGGAACATGACAGGAAAAACATGAAATGCAAGGGAGGATCTAGGTAACATATTTTGAATTTACATCCAGCAACACAAAAAGAATGGGCGGATAATTCTTTTGGAATCATATTTTTTTAATTGGGGAGGCGCTGCGTCTCCCCTGGACGCACAACCTCCACTGCTCCTCTTGCAATTCTAGTTCATCATGGCTTTTACGGGAGTTCAAGTGTGACAGATGGTACTTCAAATGTTGGCTTTGCAGCAACAGTTCCACTTTGTTGACAAAGATGATGAACAAGGGGATGGGGATGAGGATGATGAGGAGGATGGGGGCCGCAAGCACTTCAAAAACAAAAGCAACAACAAAAGCAATAAACACAAAAAACAACACAAAAAGCTAGAAACGAGAGAAGCAACAAAAGCAACAAACGCAACATGCAGTGAAAACAACAAAAGGCAAAAGCAAAAGGCAACGCAAAAAAAAAACAAATCAAGAAGAAGCAAACGCAGCAAAAGCAAGAGTAACACAACCAGCTAAACCAGCAAAAGCAACAAAAGCAGTAAAAACTATAGAAGCAGCAAAAGATGTTTTAAATTTTTAAAAATCGCAACACAAAAACGAAAGCAGCAAAAGTAAAAAAAAACACAAGAAGAAACTGCACATGAGATGAACGAATACAGTACATTTAAGCGGACCTTGAGTTCACATTCAACTTTCGGGACTAACAGAATTGGGAACATGCACTAACAATGTCGACGAAGGGACCCAGCTTCAAACAGAAGTCCATGAGATCTGCGCGTCTGGTCTAGGTAAGGTTTCTGGGGACTCTGGTCATTGTCGACTCAGGACGGATAATAAGCAGACTTGAAGCAGATTCTAGCTCCTTTGTTGGAAAACAGGAATCTCGAAACGAGGCAAAATCCACGTGAGAAGTTCTAGTGACGTGTCTTCAAAAAGACTTGTGTTTTTGTAGCAGGTCCCTTCCAAGCAAAAACAGTTTCAGTGACTTGGCTGAATTTGAGCAAATTGAAAGTCAAACAAAGACCAAAAACTGTACCTATTCAGACCTAGAAAGAACACGGAGTGATATTTCACTCCTAGGACACCGATAGTATGCATTTCATCCCATGCACTTCTTGATTTGTACAGCTTAAGACTTTGTTTACTCAATTTGTATTGGACTATTCAATCTTGCCGATTGATTGGCAATTCTTTCCTTATCACATTCGTGTGGGTTCCTGCAATTTTGTTCCATCTATAGGCGGACTTTTCAAAATCGCAGTATGAGTGTCACAATCAGGAGCTCCTCATTGCTTGTTGAAGAGACATTCCAGGACTACTGTAAACAACCCAGCCAACAAATTGTTCAATTTCAACTACTTACCGCAAACCCCAACCCATGTCAGAACACCAACTTCACTCCATACTAAACCATAGTTGGGGTCTAGTTGCACTCAACTCTAATCCACAGATAGGGTTCTAGTTCACGGGGGTTCAGATTGAATCACCCAAACTATGGGTTTGGGTTGCAACATCAGCCCAACCAATGTTGGAGCTACTGCGATAACATCTGGTATGGAATGGGACTGAATTGGACCAAACTATAGTTTTGCCAAGCTAGTTCAATTCCACGTATTTGTTCCAAACATGTAAACTCTAAATGTTGAATTGTATAGTCACAAGTGAGTTCAAAACAATTGTAGAAACAGAAGAAGAACTTGTAAAAATGCTTCGTTTGTGGGGTGGGTTTTCAAAGGTCGCAACGGTGCTGATGTGGTGGAAGCAACGATGTGGACATGACCAGATTTTGCATCCCCTCTATGTGGTGATCATGAAAATATTCCGTGTCCTTTCAAACGTATTCCGCACAGCTCAATGCGAGATATGAAGGATACATAGGCATTTTCCATTTCAAAGTCATCAGCAAAGAAATCATGTTTTTCCTCTGCAGGCTGGACAAACCTCAAGGCACAACGCTCCGTTGGACTTGTCCGAAAAGAACTGCAATGAATGCAACTACGAGTTTCAAAAAATGCAAATGCAAAAACAATTTATCCAAATCATTTTCAATAAATCAAAAGACCCTGGATGTCTTGCAAACATTCAGACATTGGACATGCTCAAACGCTAGTTTCTATAGCAGACTTGTATCAATGTACAGCATGTTGCATGGGTGTAAAAAAAAAAAATACTGTGACTGCGCGTGCGAATGCATTCATTCCTCCCTCGACAGACCAAACTAAAACATACTGATATTCCAAAATTTAAAACAAAATCACACGCACAGAAACACTCGTGTCAATGATTAAAAACAGTTCGTACATTTTTGGATGTTCCACGAATCACGTCAACGAATGTGTTTTTTTCTTCATATGCAGATTGGGTCGCAGGCTGGGACGGTCGCCATTAGTCACACGTAATGTACACAAGAAACCGCTGTTTACAGACAATACAAAGCAACAGCATGTTTTTCAAAAAACACGCCACAACTGATTTCGGGGGATTGAATGGTCGTTTGTGATCATCTTGATCTTTGCAAAGTCTCACAACTACTTTGGTGAATCCCTAAACGCAATTAGATCACTTGTAGCGACTGGAAGCGGTTGGACACGAAGGACTGACCAAAATAACGTCATTCGAAAAATGGCATGAGGACGTACGTGGCCAATCGTCTTTAATAAGGGAAATATAATATAATATAATGAAATCTTTCTTGGGGGGGCTTGAAAGAAGGAACCAACGCGACTCTAAAGGCAACAAGTCGATTTTTGCTCGGAACTGCTTGGGTGCCGAAGTGGTCCCTTTTTTGTGCCATTGCCGAACGAGCTCAAGCTATGTCGGTCGAAGCCAATCTTATTTTGTTGATCGATTGAATGCATTCAATTTGTTCTTTCCTTCTCTGGCTGCGCACGATCTCTAGGATAACTGGCAGTCCATGTCCAGGACTAAACATGCTGTGTCATACCACAAGAGACAAAACCTGAATGAATCGCTCTTGGATTCGGTGAAAGCTCAGTAGACTGGCTGGCAACAGAACCAAGAAAAGGGGAGGAGGAGGACGGGAGAGGGGGGGAGGGGAGAAAAAACACGACCACAACAAACAAAAGAGAAAGGAGGGCCCCCAAAAACAATGATGTTTTTTTCCCCACCTGTCAGGTGAGGGTTGTTAGATTTTGTGTCAGCGACTCGCCGTCCTCGTCCTCCTCCACTTCCTCGGCCTCCTGCACCTCCGCGTCCTTCTCTTGCGACCATGTGAGTTCAGCGTGGCTCAACCGCGATCCTGTGAGTTCAGTGTTCCGCGGACCTCAACCGCGATCCTATGACATCAGTGTTCCGCGCCGGACCTCAACCGCGATCCTGTGACATCAGTGTTCCGCGCCGGACCTCAACCGCGATCCTGTGACATCAGTGTTCCGCGTCCGACCTCGACCGCGACCTTGCGAGATCAGTGTTCCGCGCCGAACCTCAACCACGAAATGTGTCAGAAAGACTGTCAGAAGATATGTCAGAAAGCATGTCANNTCAAAAGATATGTCAGAAAGAATGTCAAAAGATATGTCGGAAAGAATGTGAAAAGATATGTCCCAAAGAATGTCGGAAGATATTCCAGAAGATGTGCCAGAAAGAATGTCAAAAGATATGCCAGAAAGAATGTCAAAAGATATGTCAGAAAGAATGTCAAAAGATATGTCAGAAAGAATGTCAAAGACATGTCTGAAGATATGCCAGAAAGAATGTCAAAAGATATGTCAGAAAGAATGTCAGAAGATATGTCAGAAAAGATCTGTCAGAAGATATTTCAGAAAGAATGTCAGAAGATGTGTCAGAAAGAATGTCAAAAGATGTGCTTTTGGTCATGCTTCACAACACAAATAACGGTGCTTTAGGAAATGCAGCAAAGCTAATGTTGTGTCATTTAACATTCGTTCGGCACATCAGACAAAACATAGCTCATAGGTGGCTCTGCTCGGCACAGCATTGGTTTGCCGCTCGTAAACTCCAATCTTCGGAACGTAAAAGAATGGCACGCTGCTAGCTGCCTTTTCCGCAATGAACATACAAATCGCCAAGCATGCGCAGTGGTAGGAGGCTCTGTGTCGCGTTTTTTTTTGCTGGCGGCTGCTTGGGTTTATCTCGGGCGGAGTCAGCTGAACAAAGGTGTCAAGCACCTACGCTGGAGCAACAAATGAAGCAATGTAGGTTCAGACGATGGCTTTGGTGAAACCTAGCAGGAAGCACCTGCGCTAGAATCTGTGTTCAAGGCGGCTCTATGTCGCGTAGATGCCCTCGGTACCAACGAGTCAACACCGCCACACATGCGCAGCTCGTTGCATCGGCTGGCCGTTATCTTCATTGTAAGATGGTAAAAGAAGAGTAGCTTCACAGTGCTCAGTGTGAAGCCGGATTCGAGAAGTCAATCTACCAGATACGAACGTAGTTGAAGCAAACTGTAACGTAGCTGGTGTGGTAAAGGAGGCATATTGGAGGTGACACACAGCTGCGAAACAAAGAGAATCAGAAGAAGTAGAAGCAGAAAACGATTTTGGTTGCGTCAGTGCCTTCCAGAGAATGGCTACCTCTTTTTGCGAAATAAACTGCAAGCTGCATGGTCAGGCATTTAGCCACTTCGTGAAGGAAAGATAGTGATTCTGTCTTATCTGCTCGTGTCTCATGGACTTCCCAGCAACACTACTGCAATATACGAAGCTTGATAAGCTCATGCGGTTCAATTAGAACTCAGCGAAGAGGAGGGATCATTCTGCTTCGAGTCACTTGCACTTTCACTACCTTCAAAGTCACTGGTTCTAACAGCCGACTCAACCTTGTCAGGTCAGGAATCCACCTCATAGGCAGCCAACTAGATGACCTCACTGGAGTCTGCTGTCCATGCTCCATCGTTGACTCGATGTTCTTGATGAACGCCAAGCCCGATACGCAGTACCCCGCTCATCTTCCTTCAAGTCCAATGGAGTCAGAGCTTCCCTGCGGACGCAAATTTGACAAATCCGTGCAAAGTAGTCATAGAACCAAGAGGCGAAAAAAAAAAACAAGTTTGTCAGCTGTAGAGGTATTCAAAAGCGTCCAAGATTGTCTTAGAGGCCTCTGGCTGGCAGGAACTCAACCGAAGTGGGTCATCATCATCACTGGTGCGGTCAGTGTTGCACTTCCATGGCGCCATAGGTCACCAATGAGATGTATATGAAATTTAGGTTCTCTAGGTGCAGTTCTCTCGTAATGGTTTTGAGGGAGTGCCTACTCGGTGTTTTCTTTGTTTTGTTTGTTTTTACTAGAAGACAACTGCGTGTAGAGTCAGTTTAGACTCTTTAGTTCTGCTTCGCACTTGAGTTAGAGTCGAGTTTTGACTAAGTTTAGTCTTTAAGAGACTTGAAGTGTTTTGCTTGAGAGTGTTTCACTTAGCGGTGGACCACTTGATGTGGTAACTCGACCTCGTCTTTGGCTCTAGACGACGAGTGAAAAAGATCCACATCTTTCGTGCGTAGTTTTCACATGGCGGCAGAGTTTCAGCTCTAGAATCTTTGGAGAAAAAGTCTTTTTCACGTTTGAGTAGTGAGGAATTTGTTTTCTCTGAACTGAAAGAATGAGACGTGGTCGAAGCTCCAACAGATCGCCTAGTAGGCCATAGAGGCCTGTTTGGGACAATTCAGGAGGACAGCTACCAGGAACTGGCATTCGTAGTCATGAATCTCTATCGAGGTTCAGCTCCAGGAGTGTGAAGCCAGCTCAGAGAGTGCAAGTGTTGCAGGAGAGTCAGTTTTTGGTGGACGTAGTCTTCCAGTGAATGTTTTGGGAAGTGGTTCTGGAGGAGTCTCTTCTGGTGGACAGGTTAGTGTCTGTGCTGGAATAGAAAGACCTAGTTCAGGTTCAAGATAGCCTTCCAATTGCTAACTATTTTGCGGCTGCTATGGCCTCACTGGGTCCAGTAGAACGGTATGAATCTCTTTATATGGCAGCTGATGAGTTTTTGAATCGAAGAGTGAATGAAGAATTGCAAAGAGCTTTTGAAGCAGGGATACCTTCTTCTGAAGTATATCCATCGGCTGAGATCTACCACATTGGAACTCCAAGTGAACGTTTGACTTCAGAAGGTTTTCGAAGTGCAGTATCTCATGGAACTTCATCGATTCCTTCTCATCCAACATCATCTCCAGTTTCGTTTGGACCTTCGACTCCAGTTCAGTCGGCAAGTGCAGCACCTGCAAGATTGCTGAGTTCTCCTGGAGGGAGGTCGGATGTTGCTGGCACTTTGACACCACCAGGACTTCCTTTAAGGGATCCTCCAAGGTTGACAGGATCTTATGGGGTACCTTTGAGTGATCCAGTGTTTGGGAGTTCTTCTGGAAGTCTTCCTTGTGAGAATCCGGTCAGAGACCTATACCGCCTCCAGCACCACCACAACCTGCAGGGAGTGCAGGGAGTGCTGGAGTGCAAGATCCTTATGCCCAGATCATGCAATCACAATCGGCAATGAGTATGCTAATGATGCAGATGGCTAGGGAAATGAATCAAAGGAATCTTCAACAGTCGTTGCCGCAACAACAACAGCAGCAACAAGTTGGACAAGATCCAATTCAACCTCAAGCTGCAGGACAGCAAGGGGGTCAGACTGGAGGATATCATAAGGAAATGAAGATGGACGAGAAATGGATTCCAGCTATGCCCGTGCCAGGATGGAAATCTTGGACCTCGAGGGGAAAAGAATTGTCAGGTTTCAAGGATTGGTTGGAGAAGTTCAGTGGTTGGTTGAGCCTCATCCATGATGCTTATGGACCAGAACTTTGGGAAACTATTCACGCTGATTACCCTATCCAGCCTTGTAGGACACCTGAACAAGTGATGTGGAGTAAACGTCTATTCCACATCCTTCAACAGCAGTTCGTGGGTTACAGTAAAATAGAAAACCTTATCAGATCTCGGATTTCTGCCACCGGAATCACAGAATCCAACGGATTCGAACTGCTTCGGCTGATTCGAAAGGAATTCTCCTTGATGTCAAGGACGGAAGCTTTGAGTTATCG